>WNWK01042395.1:0-15999 GCA_009830355.1 Cherax destructor | reverse complement strand
AATTGCTCTGGACCCATTCTTTTCAACCCCCCTTCTTAAAAAAAATGCCACATATAACATCCCCCCTTTTTTCCCCTAATGATGTCTATTGCCCCTTTTCCTACTAACTAAATCCTCATTTTACCTTGGCTACATCATTCCCTTTTGAGGCAGATAATATTTTTTACCCCATTACCATGCATGATGTTGCGTTAACAATTCTTCCATCCCACCCCGGGGGAAAAAGCCCCTCTGTCCCTACTCCTATCTTTCAAGCAGAAGGCCCTATCCATATTTTTGGCTATCCCAACAACAACAATGTTTTTACCTTCCCCCCCCCGTTCGTCGTGACTTTTCCCAGTAGTCGACTCACATTCGTCTGGTAGCACAAAAAAGGGTTCGAAGCTTCCACAGCAGTCTCTTTCTTCTTGGTCGTTACTACCTCTCCATTCTCTTCGATCTTCAACTTCGCCCCATCTGTCCATCTGACCGGTTTTCCCCTTTTGACCTGAGGCCCCCGGGGAGGACAAAAAAAACCTTTTGTTTTCCTCGTCAACCCCTATCTCAAGCTTCCTCCCCTCAATTCCTCCTTAAGCTGTGGTAAAGTTGTCAATGGGGGATCCGGGTTCCCCCCCAACATACTGCTTATGTGTTTATCTTTCCAGAAAATTATCCATGGACAAGTGTGAGAAGGGGGGCCCCACAAGCATCAGTACTCCCCCAAAAAGTTTTCCTAATATATTTAAATGAAATCCCAGAAGATAGAGTCCAAAACCAGTTCGCCGAGAAAAAATTGGGAGAATAAAAACGGATATAAGTAAAATTTTCAACTGGACCTGATATAAAAAGGGGTTATTCAAAGCGGCTATTGGAATTTCCCCCCAGAAACTGAAAAGTTATGATGATTGAAAAAGGGGAAAAAAAAGATGGGAAATGGGTACAGACATGAAGAACAGAAACTACAATCATCACACTTTTTTGACCAAGAGATAAATAAAAATTTAGAGACACTAAAAAATGTGACTTGTAAAACCAAAGCCCAGCTTTGAAGAACCTTAACAAAGAGTCATATATAACATAATGTACCACATATGGGGGGGCTTGTCATGTAGTGTATTTTTCCCAAACAAAAAATTTTAAACACATTATAGAGTAGGTTAAAAAAGCTAGTGTCTAGGTTCATGACGAGATTAAAAGGTGAATCTACTGAAAATAAAGAACATGATCACGTACACGATACTTAAAAAACTTGATAGAGTGGGTAGGGAGAGAACAACAGTGGCGCATACAACAGTGGCACATACAACAGTGGCACCTACAACTTTAAAAAGGCGCACCTGAGGGGCAGGGAGGTCAGGAAATATTTATTCTGCTACCTCAGGATGGTCAGGAAGAGGAATGATCTGGATGAAGAAATGGTGGTGGCAGACAACAACATAGCTTTAAAAGGATGACAGAGCCAAAAATTTTGAAAGAACAGTCACTGACCAAATAAGAGGGAGAACCAGGACCCAGGAATGAGACTCCCCATAACTACGTGAGTACCGAGTTACACAGGGGTGTGGTGAAGATGCCAGGAGCTGAGACTCGACCCCACAACTATGTGAGCACTTAGTTACACTGTGTGTGTTGAAGGTACCAAAAGCTGAGACTCGACCCCCCCAACTTGCCCGCACTGAGTTACACTGTGTGTGTTGAAGGTACCAGGAGCTGAGACTCGACCCCACAACTATGTCAGCACTGAGTTACACTTTTTTGTGTTTAAGGTGCCAGGAGCTGAACCCACCCCACAACTATGTGAGCACTGAGTTACACTGTGTGTGTTGAAGTACCAGGAGCTGAGACTCGACCCCCCTTTTGTCAGCACTGAGTTACACTGTGTGTGTTGAAGGTGCCAGGGTGGGGAAATCGACCCCACAACTATGTGAGCACTTAGTTACACTGTGTGTGTTGAAGGTACCAAAAGCTGAGACTCGACCCCACAACTATGTCAGCACTGAGTTACACTGTGTGTGTTGAAGGTACCAGGAGCTGAGGGCTCGACCCCACAACTATGGAGGGACTGCGTTACACTTTTTTGTTGAAGGTGCCAGGAGCTGAGACTCGACCCCACAACTATGTGAGCACTGAGTTACACTTTTAAGTTGAAGGTACCAAGAGCTGAGACTCCCACCCCACAACTATGTCAGCACTGAGTTACACTGTGTGTTGAAGGTACCAGGAGCTGAGACTCGACCCCACAACTATGTGAGCACTGAGGTACACTGTGTGTGTTGAAGGTACCAGGTGCTGAGACTCGACCCCACAACTATGTAAGCACTGAATTACACTGTGTGTTGAAGTTACCAGGAGCGAGACTCGACCCCCCAACTATGTGAGCACTGAGTTGCACTGTGTGTGTTGAAGGTGCGGTCAAGATACCTTACAAGAGTTAAGACTCAGTGAGTGATTATTAACACTGAAAACAACCCGGGTACTCCCACCCTCACTACCATATTACACTCCCCCATGCTTCCCCACAGCCTGCCCCACAGTCTGCCTCACAGTCTTCCCACATTCTACCCCACAGTCTCCCCACAGCCTCCTCACAGTCTGCCACAGAGTCTGCCCCACAGTCTACTCCACAGTCTACCCCACAGTCTTTCACAAAGTCTACTCCACAGTCTGCCCCACAATCTCCCCCACAGTCTACTCCACAGTCTACCCCACAGTCTTCTACACATTCTAACCAGAGTCTGTCCCACAGTCTAACCCACAGTCTGCCACAGAGCCTGCCCAACAGCTTGCCCAACAGTCTGCCCCATAGTCTTCCACACAGTCTTCCACACAGTCTGCCTCACAGTCTGCCTCACAGTCTCCTCCACAGTCTGCCCCACAGTCTGCCAAACAGTATACCCCACAGTCTGCCAAACAGTATACCCCACAGTCTGCCCCACAATCTCCCCACAGTTTGTCCACAGTGTACACAATCTGCCTCGCAGTCTGTTCAACAGTCTGCCCCACAGTCTTACAGTCTGCCTCACAGTCTTCCCCCATCTGTCCCAGAGTCCACAGTCTGCCCTACATTCTGCTTTAGAGTCTGCCTCACAGTCTTTCCCACAGTCTTCCCCATTCTTCCACACAATATTAGACAGTATTCCCCTGTCTGCCTCCATCTACAGTCTTCCCCACAGTCTCCACACAGTCCACCCAACAGACCCTCACAGTCTGACCCACATTTTTCCACACACTCTGCCTCAAGCCTGCCACACAGCCCTGGATTGCTCCCAGTCTTTCCCTCAGTTTTCCCCCCACAGTCGGCCCCACAGTCCCCCACAGTCTCCACAAGTCTACTTCACAGTTCTGTGACATGCAAAAGTATGTTACATTATTCGGCACATGTACACCTCTCATAATAGGCTGCCTCCCCAACCAGCGAACCAGGTGTAAGGGTTTGACGATAGGGGCCCCATCGTCAGATCAGTACCTAGGTTCAGCCAATCATAATGTGGATCTGGCAATTGTGAAGGTGATGTGGTAGCATTCACGTTTTTACCCTTGTCATATTATTCTGCTGGTTGAAGCACAATGGTCTCTGTCTTTGGCTTCTATTGTTGCCTTGGCTTACTGTGGCATGCACTTATATTACCTATTGCTGTACATAGTGCATATCTGATGATACTTGGTGAAGAAAATACAATTCAAAGTTTTCATCTGTGTTTATTTTGCTCCATTCCATTTACACTCAGGTTAACAGGCCTTGATTACCTGAGTTTGTAATATGGGGCCTGTCCGGAGCTGGGCTTGACTTAGGCAGGAGCTGATGCTAGGGTTGAAGCTAGAGCAGGGGCTAGTCTTGCATCGTTCAGATAGCTTTGCTATCACTCGGCTGTGTAAGCTATGCCTTCGGTTCTGAATTGCTTTTTCAGCTTTGCAGTCGCTTTGCTAGTGCATAACAGCCTTGCTATTGTGTATATTCTGCAGTCATACGTGCATAGCTGTTCAGCCTGTATCGCAAACAGTGTGTTACGTTGGGGTTAATCACCTATCCGAGTCAGGCGACTAGTGTCTGAGTTCATCTACAAAACCTGTCCAAACGTTCTCTACAGCAGTGTTGGTGAATTGCTTGTTCTATTGGTATTGACTATCAAAGCACTCTTACTGCTGCACAGCTTCGTGACATTATTCATGCAAAACTAAAAACTGAAGCCACTGTGGCGCACCAGATTGACGTATCACCTGCTACAGGAACTTTTAGTGTAGCTCTCCCCTTAGGTTCCTGCAGAATAATAGGGAGACACAACACCAGAGCAAAACCAGCAGTCTCGTGAAGCAACAGGTGCATCGGGTTTGTCTAAAGGCAAATCCACTTCATTGGCCTTGAGTTAGCCAAACTCATTTGAACAAACCAGGGAGCAGCGAGCATTTGCTAGGAGGGTTTTAAAAAAGGGAGAGGGAGGCAATTCAAACAGACTGTAGATGACTTTGGGTTTTCAGAAAGCAGTACAGCTAGTTCCTCGTTTTGTTAAAGCAGAGCCTGAACAGTTTTTCAAGCATTTGAAAACCAGGCTCGAGCTTTAAGGTGGCCGAGTGCTTATGCAGCATTGGGGGCATACAATGTTGTTTTGGGAAGGCACAGGGTTTACATCTGTGTAAACAATGAGATTTTGGCAATTATCGGGAGTGAAAACCACCGTTCTTGGGGCTTATCAATGTATTCCTGCCAAGTATAGGAAAGAGTTCAGACTAGGCAGACGGCAGCTGGGTGCTTATGTTGATTTCGTAGACAACAGACAAAAGCCTTCACCAAGTGATATAAGGCCAGTGGGGGTCGCTGACTTTTAAACCTGGTACAGTTAATCTTGGTGGATAACCTGCTGGAGTCTGTTGGACCGAGGGTTTAAATCTTCCTGTAAGATCTTTCGTTGGCTACTGCATGGACGCTGCCAGGTTGGCTGATACTTTTGAAACTAACCGCTCCTTGTCTAGTGGTCTTATCTCTTTCCTCAACAGCCAGCCTGCATGAGCAGAGATCGTCAAGAAGATTCCTGAGTGGAGAACGAAATGTCAGAATGAAGGTGAACCTCGACGGGAGCCAACTAAGTCACCTGGCGAGCAACGTCACTCACTCATGTTAACCTGGTGAACGACCTCAAACCCTCAACATGGAATCAAGACGGCAGTATCCAGGTGGCGTAAGCCACAAAATCAAAAGGACCCAAAGTTAAAGCTGAGGTAGTATGTTCCACGTTAAAACCCCGGCCAAAAAAAAGGCCCCCCGGGAAATTTAAAAAAACCCCAACATTTTGGGGGAAATTAAAAAATGCCCTTTTGGGGATACAAGTAAAAGAGGGCCCCTTTCTGAAAAAAACCCGGGGAAAAATTCAAAAAATTTTTTTAAAACAATTTTTGGGGTTTCTAAAATTTTTTGGAGGAAAATTTTCCTTTTTGACGAATTTTTCCTGGATTTTTTGAAAGACCCGTTTTTTGGGGTTAAAAAATTTATGTGCAAAATAAATATAATTTTTTGTATTGGAAATTTTGGGTTCCCCGGGAAATTCTATGAAAATGCCGGGGTTTGGGAAACTCTACTTGGACAGCCAATTTGTTTTAAAAAATGGGGGTTTAAGATTTGTGAAAGACCCCCGATCAACCCTTTTTTTCCGGGAAAGGGCCATTCCCCCAAATAAGTTACAGACCCCAATCCCCAAACCCCCCTTCCCCCCTTTCCCAAAATTTTTAAGATGCCCCCCCCCAGTCTCCCCGTTTTTTCCCCATTTTTCCCCGGGGGACTGTCCTTTGGAAGGAAAGCGAAAGACCCTTATGTTTCGCTTTAAGGAGCCATGGGTAAATCCCCCAGATCACCCAGTAAAATTAAAAAAAAAACAACTTAATTACTGAAATGGTAAAATTTAAAAAGGAAACCACAACAATAAGGGGGAGTTCCAAAATTTGATCCCAAAACTAAATTACCCATAACTCTTTTTAGACCCATTTGAATTCAAAACCATGTATAGAATATTAAAAAAATCCTTTGGCCAAAAATTAAGGAAGATGAAAAGAATCATATCCCTTTTTTCCAGAATTTAGCAAGGAAAGGAAAAAACCGATTCCCCCCCCCGCAGAGGGGAAACCCTTTTGCAAGTTAATCATAAATTCGTAGGTCCCTACCTAAGTCTGTATGGAAATCAGTATTTATTTACTATTTGGATAGGTTAGATCCCCCGTGGTAATCCCATGCAAAAAAATCAATACTAAACAATTCTTAAGGCCTTAACAATTTATCTCCTGCTTTGGCATTCAATCTATTAAAATGATAAGGGCTAACTTCCCGCCAAAGCATTTAGGGGTTTAAGGGGTGGGAATAAGTCAAAAAATCCATCCCCTTCAGTCCCAAGGCCCTTGGAAAAATTCCATCAGACAGAAAAACATGATGAGAATTTTTTTCACCTTTTTTTACAGACTGGGGAAACATTCCTCTTTTGTTCCAATGTAAAAACTGTGCAAAGTCTACGGGGGACAGCCTTTAGCTGATTTTGGCAAATGGGGTTTTACAGGTGCTAAGGAAGGATGGGGGGGGAAACGCCTCCAAACCCTCCAAACCCCTTTTTCCAAAAGGGTTTCAGGTGCACGTCAGTTGGCTAAGGCTTTAAAAAAACAGCTAAATTACGATGAAACAGGTATGACAGAAATTCAAAATTCGCTCCTTCCTCCGGGAACAAGGTGTTGGTACGGAACCAATACCTGGCCCTTAAAAGCTAGATTTCGGACCCAGGCAAATTGTAAGAAAATATCTGATGAAATTTTGGTATCCCCCGTTACAAGACCTCAAAAAAAAAACCTAAAATTAATCAAATTAAAACATTTAATACACCAGATAAACCCCAGTAATGACTCTGTCCCTGCCTCTGATGACCCTGCTTTTTTACTCTATTCCTAAAATTCAAGAAAAATTCCAACTGCCCCCCTAAAAGGCCCTACCCTTTTTAAAGTTGGGGCTGTCAAAAATCAAGTAACAATTTCTGCGTTCCTAAACTTACCCCGTATCCTTTCGGATATTCCAAAAAAATATATTAGGATATCATGATGTAGAAGTTGGAATTTTAAACCAAAAATCTCCCCTACAGAGCTAATCCTAAAAAAAAAGGCTCTTCAACAGGAGGTAGAATTTCTGTTAGAGCATGGGTTATGGGGGAGTCATCTATCCGTGGGGTTCACCGTGCATCCTTGTTAACAAAGCTGATGGGGGTTTCGAATGTTACAGACTCCCCCCAAAGGGGAATGGTCCTCCCGATGCTTCCCTCTCCAAAATTTAGATGACATAATGGATTTGTGGGTAAGGCTCCTTTGTCTCTAAAAAAGACCTCCTCAAAAGGGTTACTATCAGGACCTTTAACAAATAAGGCGAATAAATCTCTCCTTCTTTGGGAGGTCATTATCGTATACAGTGCCCCCTTCAGAATAAAAAAACTCGCCTGCATCTTCCAAAAACTGATCCATCAGGTATTAAAGGACTTGAAGGCACGGCCCACCTGATGATATTGTTGTAGTGTCAGATACGGGCCCAAACATATGTTTAGGCTTAAGGCTCTCGGATTTTCCCGGGTTTCCATTTAATTTAATTTATCCAAGTCATTTTGGCCAACTACTTTTAAATTTTTTTGGGCCATGAAGTAGGTAGTGACAAATCCCCAAAATTTTGCTAAAATCCTTGCCATTAAAAATTACCCAGTACCTCATGAAAAAAACCCCCCCAAAATTTTCCTGGTATGGTGGGATTTTTAGAAGATTTGAAATTTTGTGATGTTGGCCCCCTAACCTCCCTTACCACAAAATTATTATTACCCCCAAGAAAAAATTTTTTTACAAAAAACAAACCTTTTCCCCCCCAATTTTCTGATTTCCCAAAAAAATTTTTTCTTAATTAGTTTGGTCTGGAGGGGGTTTTTGAATTGGGGCAATTTAGCCTTTCCACCGCCAAAACCATCATCGGGGCCACTTAAAAAAACCGTTGATACTGGCATTATAAAATTTTAATAAGTGGGCCAGTATCCAGGTGGTCACAGCCATACCAAAACCACTGTTTACCTACATGCAATGAAAAAAATACGAGATTAATGGGTGGAGTCTCAGGCTGAAACCCTTAATGTACAGTTTTGCCCGGAGAAAACCCTGGTGTCCTTTTCTAGAATAATGTTTGGTTAGGATTGTTAGGGACTATGGGTAAAACAGCTTTTTTTTTCCCCTTTTTTATATATTTTTGTTTACTTTATGATTTTTTTTTTTTTTGAGGGGTCTCTGCTACTGTCCCCGGGTTTTAAAACCTCTTTACCCCCTGTTTGTCTCCTTAAGTTTAGAGTTGGACTTTTATAAAAAATTGAATCTATTCAGTAAGTAGATGGGTGGGGAAGGCTTCCAAAAGTGCCTGGCGGCATTTTCCCCTTGGGGGGGGAAGCCTAGCCCCAGCCATTAGAGCACTTTTCAGGGGGGGGTGTGACATGCAAAGGACGTTACATTCATTCGGCCTGCACTCTCTTTGGCTGACTTCCCAACCGCAAAGGTGCTAAGGTTTGGGAAAAGGGGGCCCCCCGTCAGATCAGTCCCAAATTCAGCCAACTTTGGGGGTCTGGCAATTGTGAAGGTGATTGGTAGCACCCCGTTTTCCTTTCTATTCATTCTGCTGCTAGTTAACCGGTGGTTTCTGTTTTTGGTTCTATTGTTCCCTTTTTACCGTGGGTGCTCTTTATTACCTATTGCTGTACATAGTGTATATAGTGTAAATAACTCTGTTGATACTTTGAAAAAAAAAACAATTCAAAAATTTTTGCTGTGTTTATTTTCCTCCCCTTCCCTTCCTCAGGATCCAGGCCTTGATTACCTGAGTTTGTAATAGTCTCCCCCCCATTTTCTCCCTGTCTGCCCAATCTGCCCGCAGTTCCCCAGTCGTCCCACAGTCTTTCCCCGTCTGTTTTTTGGCTTCCCCCCAGACTGCCCCTGTCTTCCCCACTGTCTTCCACAGTCTGCCTCCAATCTCCCCACAGTTTGCTCCACATCTGCCCCGGGCCCCACAATCTGTCAAAGTTTCCCCCAGTCTTCCCCCCCGTTTTTCCCCCAGTCTGCCCCCCAGTCTTTCCCAAAATCTCCCCACAGTCTGCCCCGTCTTTTCCCCCGTCTTCCCCCCCGTCTGCCCACAGCCCCCACAGTTGCCCCAGGTCTGCCTTCAGTCTTCATCACAGTCTTCCAGTCACCCCCCAGTCTGACCCACAGTCTTACACAGTATTCCCACAGTTTCCCCCCAGTCTTACAGTCTCCCCCCGTCTTCCACAGCCCCCAGTCTGCCCCACAGACTTTCACACAGTCTTCCCTCAGTCTCCCCCCAAAAGTCCCCCCAATCTGTCAACAGTCTAACCCCGTCTGCCACACAGCCTGCCTAAAATTTTCCCCAACCTGCCTAACGTTTTCCCCCACAGTCTGCCCACAGTTGGGCCCCCATTTCCACACAGTCTGCCCCACAGTCTCCCCGTCTCCTACAGTCTGCCCCTAGTCTGCCCACAGTCTGCCACATAGTCTTCACACAGTTCCATTCTGCCCACAGTCTCCCCCAGTCTGCCCCCAGTTTCCACACAGTCTGCCCCTTGAAACAGCTGCCCCACAGTCTGCCACAGTCTGCACAATCTGCCCCCAGTCCCACCGTCTGCCATACAGTCTGCCACATAGTCTGCCACACAGTCTGCCCCAAAACTGCCACATAGTCTGCCACACAGTATTTTCCCGTCTGGTCTGCCATGATTCTACAGTCTGTCCCCCTTCATCACTTGCCCCCGTCTGCCATCAGTCTGCCCCGCTGCCACACAGTTTCTGCCCGTCTCCCCCAGTCTTTACAGTCTGCCACACAGTCTGCCACACAGTCTGCCTCACAGTCTGCCACAGTCCCCCACAGTGTCCCACAGTATGCCACAGTTTTACACAGTCTGCCACAAATCGGTCACAGTCTGCCACACATTGTGCCACACGGGGTCTGCCACATTGTGCCACACAGTCTGCCACACAGTGTGCCACAAATCCCACACAGTCTAAACAATCTGCCACACAATCTGCCCAATTGTCCCAGTGCCCCCCAATCTGCCACACAGTATCCACACAGTCTGCACACAGTCTGCCCAAGTCTGCTTCATAGTTTTTAAAGTCTGCCCCATAGTCTGCCACACAATGTGTCTGTCTCTCCCCAGTCTGCCACACGGGGTGTCACACATTGCCCCACAGTCTGCCCAACAGTCCCACACAATGTGCCACACAGTGTCCCACAAAGTCGGGTAGGTCTCCCCAACAGTCTGCCCCAGTGTGCCCCACGGTCTTCCCTGAGAAACCTTTCCCCTGATGGGCCCCCTTGTCCCCCCCGATAAAAAAATTCCCCTTCAAAAACCCCCCTTTTAAAAAAAACCCCCGGTCCAACCCCAAAAAAAGCCCCCCGGGTAGGGGAATTTTGATCCAAGAATGATAAAACCGCCCCCTTTTTTTAAGACCCCCCTGATACAAGCCCCCCTAAAAAAGACCCCCCTTGTTAAGACACCCCCTGATAAAGGGGCCCCCTAATAAAAAAACCCCCCCTGATAAGACCCCTTTTCCCCTGATAAAACGTTCCCTGACCAAGAACCCCAACTGAAAAAGGACAAAACCTTGATCGGACCCCCTGATACAAGACTCCCCCTTATACAAGGGCCCCTTTTGGACACCACCTCTGATACACCCCCCCTTGATAAAAGCCCCCTGTGGGACCCCCCTGAAGGGGGCCCCCCCCTGATACAAAACCCCTTTTCTCTTTTCAAGACCCCCCGATGCAAGCCCCCCCTTTTTTTTCCAAGACATCCCTGATAAAAAAACCCCTTTGATAAAAGCCCCCCCTGATAAAAGACACACCCCCTGATCCCGGGCCGCCTCCTTGATACAAGACACCCCTGGTAAAAGACTCCCCCTGATACAAGACACCGATCAAAACACCTTCTCGAAAAAAGACCCCCCCTGTTAAAAACCCCGTCCCAAGACACCCCTCTGATACAAGACACCCGAAAAAAAACCCCCCTCTGATCAAGACACCCCCTGATACAAGACACACACCCCTGATACATGACACGCCCCCTTTATACAAGACACCCTGGTACAAGACACCCCTGATACAAGACACCCTGATACAAAAACCCACCCCTTATAAAAGACCCCCTGATACAAAACACCTCTGAAAACGTGATTTGTGTTCGTAAAGTGTGTTCGTGAGATTTTGTTTTCGTGAAGGTGTTCGTGAAGGGTTTTCCCCTTTTTTTTCGTAAAGGTTTGTTCATAAAGGTGTTGGAGAAAAATTTGTTTTCTGGGGGAGGTGTGTTCGTGAGGTGGTTCTTAAGTGTTTCGTGGGGTGTGTTCTAAATGTAAGGTTTGTTCGTGAGGTTTTTTGGGTGTTTTCTTTGAGGTGTTCTAAGTGTTCTAAGTGTTCTGAATTAACGGAATTTTTTCCCTTTTTTTTTTTAAAAAAAGTGATTCCCCGGTTCCCCAAGGGGGATTGACCCCCCCAGTTTTCCCCCGGGAAAACTGGAAATGATTTTCCCCAGTTTCCGAAAAGTGGAAGTGACTTTCCCCGGATTCCCCGGACCCCAAAAGTGTGATAGTGATCTTCCCGCCAGTGTCTCCTGGACCCCAGCTGTGATAGTGATCCCCGCCAGTGTCCCCTGGACAAAAGCGGATAGTGATTTCCCCAAGTGTTCCGGACACCAGTGTGATAGTGACTTTTCCCCGCCAGTGTCTCCTGGACACCAGCTGTGAAAAAGTGACTTTCCGCCATTTCTCCTGGACCCAGCTGTAAGTGACTTTCCCGCCAGTGTCCCCTGGACACCGGGTGATAGTGACTTTTCCCGCCAGTGTCTCCTGGCACCGGCGGGTGTAGTTTTTTCTTCCCGCCAGTGTCTCCTGGCCCCAAGCTGGATAGTGACTTTTCCCCGCCAGTGTCTCCGGGACCCAAAGCTGTGATAGTGACTCTTCCCCCCCAGTGTCTCCGGACACCAGCTGTGATAGTGTTTCTTCCCGCCAGTGTCCCCTGGACCCCCGGCTGGGATAGTGACTCTTCCCCCCAGTGTCTCCTGGACACCAGCTGTGATAGTGACTCTTCCCGCCAGTGTCTCCGGACACCAGCTGTGATAGTGACTTTTTCCCGCCAGTGTCTCCTGGACACCAGCTGTGATAGTGACTTTTCCCCGGGGGTGTCTCCTGGACACCAGCTGTGATAGTGACTCTTCCCCCGGTGTCCCCTGGACACCACCCCGTGAAAATTGTTCTTCCCGCCGGTGTCTCCTGGACACCAGCTGTGATAGTGATTTTTCCCCCCAGTGTCCCCTGGACACCAGTGTAAATGACTTTTCCCCCGCCAGTGTCTCCTGGACCAGCTGTGATAGTGACTTTCCCGCCAGTGTCCCCTGGACACCAGCTGTGATAGTGACTCTTCCCGCCAGTGTTTTTCTGGACACCAGCTGTGACGTGACTTTTCCCCGGGCCAGTGTCTCCTGGACACCAGCTTGGACAGTGACTTTTCCCCGCCAGTTTTCCGGGACACCAGCTTGGACAGTGACTTTTCCCCGCCAGTGTTTTCCGGGACACCAGCTTGGACAGTGCCCTTTTTCCGCCAGTGTCCCTGGAAACCAGTTTGGGACATACCCCTTGCCTTCCCTGGACACCAGCTTGGACAGTGATTTCCCCCCGCCAGTGTCTTTTAGACACCAGCTGGGACTGTGATATGAGACTGGAGTGAGTGACACCAGACTGGGTGAGTGACACCAGACTGGAGTGAGTGACCCCAGACTGGAGTGAGTGACACCAGACTGGAGGGAGTCCCCAGACTGGGGGAAAGTGACACCAAACTGGGGGAAAAGGACACCAAACTGGAGGAGGACACCAAACTGGAGGGAGTGACACCAAACTGGGGGGGAGTGACCCAAACGGGATGGAGAGTCACCAGAGGGGGGAGAGTCCCCCAGACTGGGGGGAGTGACCCCAAAACTGGGGGGGAGTGACACCAGACTGGTGGGAGAGTCCCCCAGACTGGAGGGGGACACTAGACGGGGAGGGAATGACACCAGCCGGGAGGAAGGTGACTCTTCCTGCCAGTGTCTCCGGGACACCAGCTGTGACAGTGATTTTTTCCCGCCAGTGTCTCCTGGACACCAGCTGGGACAGTGACTCTTCCCGCCAGTGTCTCTGGACACCAGCTGGGACAGTGACCCCTTCCCCTGCCAGTGTCTCCTGGACACCAGCTGGGACTGTGATATGAGACTGGGGGTGACACCAGACTGGAGTGGGACCCCCAGACTGGAGTGAGTGACCCCCAGACTGGAGTGGGGTGACACCAGACGGGAGGGAGAGTCACCAGACTGGAGGGAGTGACACCAAACTGGGGGGAGTGACACCAAACTGGAGGGAGGACACCAAACTGGGGGGTGACCCCAAAACTGGGGGGAGTGACCCCAAACTGGATGGAGAGTCCCCGACTGGGGGGAAGTCACCAGACTGGGGGGAGTGACACCCAAACTGGGGGGGAAACCCCAGACTGGTGGGGGGAGTCACCAGACTGGAGGGAGTGACACTAGACTGGAGGGAATGACACCAGCCGGGGAGGGAAGTCATGGGACGGGAGGGAGGGGACACCAGACTGGAGGGTGACACCAGGGAGGGAGTGACCCAGACGGGAGGGAGAGTCCCCCAGACTGGAGGGGGACACTGGACTGGGGGGGAATGACACCGGGACTGGATGGAGAGTCACCAGACTGGGGGGGAGTGACACCAGACTGGAGGGGCCCCAGACTGGAGGGAGGCCCACCAGACTGTAGGGAGTGACACCAAAATGGAGGAGTGACACCAGACTGGGGGGAGAGCCCCCCAGAGGGGAGGGAGGACACCAGACTGGGGAGTGACACCAGACTGAAAAGAGGACACCAGAATGGAGGGACACCAGACTGGAGGGAGGTCACCGGGACTGGGGGGAGTGACACCAGACTGGAGGGAGTGACACCAGACTGGGGGGAGTGACACCAGACTGGAGGGGGACACCAGACTGGAGGGAGTGACACCAGACTGGGGGGAGTGACACCAGACTGGAGGGAGTGACACCAGACTGGGGGGGAGTGACACCAGACTGGAGAGAGTAACACCAAACTGGGGGGAGTAATCCCCAGACTTGGGGGAGTGACACCAGACTGGAGGGAGAAACCAAACTGGATGGAGTAACACCAGACTTGGGGGAGTGACACCAGACTGGAGGGAGTAACACCAAACTGGAGGGAGTGACACCAGACTGGAGGGAGTGACACCAGACTGTAGGGAGTGACACCAGACTGTAGGGAGTGACCCCAAACTGGAGGGAGAGACACCAGACGGGGGAGAGACCCAGACTGGGGGGAGTGACCCCCAGACGGGAAAACACCAGACTGGAGGGAGAGACCCAGACTGGAGGGGTGACACCAGACTGGAGGGGTGACACCGGGACTGTAGGGAGTGACACCAGAATGGGGGGGTGACACCAGACTGGGGGGAGAGTCACCGGACGGGGAGGGAGTACACCGGGACTGGAGGGAGTGACCCCCAGACTGGAGGGGGACACCAGACTGGGGGGGGAGTGACACCAGACTGGAGGGGGACCCCCAGACTGGGGGGGAGTGACACCAGACTGGGGGGGAAAACCAAACTGGGGGGGGTAACACCAGACTTGAGGGATTTAAAAGACTGGGGGGAGAAAACCCCAAACTGGAGGGGTCCCCAGACTTGGGGGAGTGACACCAGACTGGGGGGGAGTAACACCAAACTGGAGGGAGGACCCCGGACTGGAGGGAGGGACCCCCAGACTGAAAGGGAGTGACACCAGACTGTGGGGAGTGACACCAACTGGAGGGGAGGACAAATTGGGAGGTAGTGACACCAGACTGGAGGGGGGGACAAGGACGGGAGGGAGTGATACCAGACTGGGGGAGTGACACCAGACTGGAGGGAGGACACCAGACTGGGGGGAGAGACACCAGACTGGAGGGGGGGCCCAGACTGGAGGGAGTGACCCCCAACTGGAGGAAGTGACACTAGACTGGAGGGGAGTGACACCAGACTGGGGGGAGTGACCCCCACACTGGAGGGAGTGACACGAGACTGGAGGGAGTGAAAACCAGACTGGAGAGAGTGACACCAGACTGGAGGGAGTGACACCACACTGGAGGGGGACACGAGACTGGAGGGGTGACCCCCAGACTGGATGGGTGACACCAGACTGGAGGGGACCCAGACTGGAGGGAGGGGCCCCAATTTTTGGAGGGAGGACAAGACTGGAGGGAGGGGACCCCAGACGGGGAGGGAGTGACACCAGCCCTGGAGGGAGGACACCAGACTAGATGGGGACACCAGACTGGAGGGTGACACCAGACTGGAGGGAGGACCCAGACTGGGGGGAGTGACACCAGACTGGGGGGAGTGACACCAGACTGGAGGGAGTGACCCAAACTGGGGGTTGACACCAAACTGGGGGGAGCCCAAGACTGGGGGGGTGACACCAGACGGGACGGGGACACCAGACTGGAGGGGGGACACCAGACTGGGGGGAGGACACCAGACTGGAGGGAGGACACCAAACTGGTGGGGTTGACACCAAACTGGAGGGGAGACACCAGGGGGTGATCCCAGACTGGACGGGTGACACGAGACTGGAGGGAGGAAAAGACTGGAGGGAGTGACACCAGACTGGAGGGAGACATACACGAGGCATGGGGGACGTTAGTGACACATGAGAAGGCAGAAAAATACATAACAGGGGGGATGTGACATGAGACAGGAGGGGGGGAGGGGGGGGGGGAGGGAGATAAGGAGGCAGTGAAGGAGAGAGGGAGGGGGGGAGTTATGGGGGGGGAGCGAAGTAGGGAAGGATGAGGGGGATAAAAGAAGAGGGGAGGGGTGGTAGGGAGGGAGGGAGTTAGGTAGGGGGGGAGGGGGGTGTTAGTGGTTGAAGGAGGGGGGGGAGGGTAGAGA
>WNWK01042394.1:0-15999 GCA_009830355.1 Cherax destructor | reverse complement strand
AAATTTCAATTGCAGTAGAATTCTATTTAAAAGTGTGAAAATATAAGTATTTTAGCTAAAAATGAGTTTTGCAAGAAATGCACTCAAACGCTCTAAAACGTCGAAATATGCAATAAAATACGATTTTAGCACATTTTTCTTACCTTTTAATGTTTCATGTATTTTTCGAAATAATTATGAAATATTCTATAAAAATATTGATTTTTATAGATGTTTAATGGGATTTTTTAAAAATATGTAAATAATTAATAAATATTCAAAAATGCTATAAATCTCTATTTTATTGCATTTTTTGACGAATCATTGTATTTTCAAGGATTTTCTGAAAAACTGTTTTTTTAGATAAAATATACCTATGAGAAAGCTTCCTGAAAGAAAATCATAAAATTTTGCTTACTTTTCCCATAAATTTCAATTGCAGTAGAAATTCTATTTAAAAGTTTGAAAATCTACTATTTTAGCTAAAATGAATTTTGTCAGAAAAGCACTCAAAATTCAATTGCAGTAAATTCTATTTAAAAGTGTGAAAATCTAAGTATTTTAGCTAAAAATGAGTTTTGCCAGAAAAGCACTCAAACCTTCTAAAACGTCGAAAATACAATAAAATACCATTTTAGCACATTTTTCTCAGCTTTTTAATGTTTCATGTATTTTCGAAAATAATATGAAATATTCTAAATTAATATTGATTTTTATAGATTTTTAATAGGATTTTTAAAAATATGTAAATAATTGATAAATATTCAAAATGCTATAAAACTTGATTTAGTTGCATTTTTGACGATTCAAGGCATTTTCAGGGATTTTCTGAAAACTATTTATTTAGATAAAATATACCTATGAGTAAGCTTCCCAAAAGAAAATGATAAAATTTTCCTTACTTTCCCATAAAATTCAATTGCAGTAGAAATTCTATTTAAAAGTGTGAACATCTATGTATTTTAGCTAAAAATTGAGTTTTGCCAGAAAAGCACTCAAACCGCTCTAAAACGTCTAAAAATACAATAAAAAACATTTTAGCACATTTTTCTGAGCTTTTTTAATGTTTCATGTATTTTTCGAAAAAATTGAAATATTTATAAAAATATGATTTTTATAGATTTTATGGATTTTTAAAAATATGTAAATAATTATAAATATTCAAAAATGCTATAAAACTTATTTTATTGCATTTTTGACGATTCAAGCATTTTCAAGGATTTTCTAAAACATTTTTAGATAAAATACACCTATAGTAAGCTTCTAAAGAAAATCATTAAATTTTGCTTACTTTTCCCATAAATTTCAATTGCAGTAGAATTTATTAAAAGTTGAAAATCTAGATTTAGCTAAATAGTTTTTAGCACTCAAACCTCTAAAACGTCAAAATGCATAAAATCATTTAGCACATTTTTTGAGCTTTTAATGTTTCATGTATTTTGAAAATATATAAATATTCTAAATAATATTGATTTTATAGATTTTTAATGATTTTAAAAATATGTAAATATTTATAAAATTAAAAATGCTATAAAACTTATTTTATTGCATTTTGACGATTAGCATTTTAAGATTTTCTAAAAATATTTTTTGATAAAATAACTAGAGAGCTTCCAAAAATCATAAAATTTTGCTTACTTTTCCCATAATTTCAATTGCAGAAAATTCTATTTAAAAGTGTGAAAATCTAGTATTTTAGCTAAAAATGAGTTTTGCAGAAAAGCACTCAAACCGCTCTAAAACGTCGAAAATCAATAAAATACCATTTTACACATTTTCTGAGCTTTTTAATGTTTCATGTATTTTCGAAAATAATATGAAATATTCTTAAAAATATTGATTTTTATAGATTTTAATGGATTTTTAAAAATATTAAATAATTATAAATATTCAAAAATGCTATAAACTTATTTTATTGCATTTTGAATAAGCATTTTCAAGATTTTCTAAAACTATTTTTAGATAAAATATACCTAGAGTAAGCTTCTAAAGAAAATCATAAAATTTTGCTTACTTTTCCCATAAATTCAATTGCAGTAGAATTTATTTAAAAGTTGAAAATCTAGTATTTTAGTAAATGAGTTTGCAGAAAAGCACTAAACTCTAATCAATACATAAATTTAATTTTTGATTTAATGTTTCATGTTTTTGAAATAGAAATATTCTAAATTTGATTTAAGAAATGATTTTAAAAATTGTAATATAAATTATCTATAATTGCATTTGACGATAAGCATTCGATTTAAAATTTGATAAAAACAGTGCTTCTAAGAAAATCTAAATTTTCTACTTTCCATAATTTATGCTAAAATTTATTTAAGTTAATGATTTTAGCTAAAATGTTGCAAAGCTCAAACTTAAAACGTCAAAATCAATAACCATTTTACACATTTTTCTGAGCTTTTAATGTTTCATGTATTTGAAAATATATGAAATATTCTAAAAATATTGATTTTAAGATTTTTAATGGATTTTTAAAAATATGTAAATATATAAATATTCAAAAATGCTATAAAACTTGATTTAATTGCATTTTTGACGATTTAAGCATTTTCAGATTTTCTGAAAAATATTTTTTATAAAATACACTAGAGTAAGTTCCTAAAGAAAATATTAAATTTTGCTTACTTTTCATAAAATTTCAATTGCAGTAAAATTTATTTAAAAGTTGAAAATCTATTTTAGCTAAAAATAGTTTTGCAGAAAAGACTCAAAGTTAAACGTCGAAATATCATAAAATCCATTTTACCACATTTTTCTGAGCTTTTAATGTTTATGTATTTTGAAAATAATATGAAATATTCTAAATAATATGATTTTACAGATTTTTAATGGATTTTAAAAAATGTAAATATTTATAAATATTAAAATGCTATAAAACTTTATTTATTGCATTTTGACGATTAAGATTTTAAGGATTTTCTAAAAATTATTTTTAATAAAAATACCTATGATAAGCTTCCTAAAAGAAAATCATAAAATTTTGTTACTTTTCCATAAATTTCAATTGTAGAAATTTATTTAAAAGTTGAAAATCTAAGATTTTAGCTAAAAATGAGTTTGCCAGAAAAGCACTCAAACATCTAAAACGTCGAAAATCAATAAAATACCATTTTAGCACATTTTCTGAGCTTTTTAATTTTCATGTATTTTCGAAAATAATATGAAATATTCTATAAAATATTGATTTTTAAGATTTTTAATGATTTTAAAAATAGTAAATAATTATAAATATTCAAAATGCTATAAAACTTATTTTATTGCATTTTTGACGATTAAGGCATTTTCAAGGATTTTCTAAAAACTATTTTTTTAGATAAAATACACCTATGAGTAAGCTTCCTAAAAGAAAATCATTAAATTTTGCTTACTTTTCCCATAAATTTCAATTGCAGTAGAAATTCTATTTAAAAGTGTGAAAATCTAAGTATTTTAGCTAAAAATGAGTTTGCAGAAAAGCACTCAAACCGCTCTAAAACGTCGAAATATGCAATAAAATACATTTTAGCACATTTTTCTGAGCTTTTAATGTTTCATGTATTTTCGAAAATAATATGAAATATTCTATAAAAATATTGATTTTTATAGATTTTAATGGGATTTTTAAAAATATGTAAATAATTATAAATATTCAAAAATGCTATAAAACTTGATTTTATTGCATTTTTGACGATTTAAGGCATTTTCAAGGATTTTCTGAAAAACATTATTTTTGATAAAATACACCTAGAGTAAGCTTCCTAAAAGAAAATCATTAAATTTTGCTTACTTTTCCATAAATTTCAATTGCAGTAGAATTCTATTTAAAAGTGTGAAAATCTAGTATTTTAGCTAAAAATGAGTTTTGCAGAAAAGCACTCAAACTGTCTAAAACGTCGAAATATGCAATAAATACCATTTTACCACATTTTTCTGAGCTTTTTAATGTTTCATGTATTTTTGAAAATAATATGAAATATTCTAATAATATTGATTTTATAGATTTTTAATGGGATTTTTTAAAAATATGTAAATACATTATAAATATTCAAAATGCTATAAACTTATTTTATTGCATTTTGACGATTCAAAGCTTTTAAGATTTTCTGAAAAATATTTTAGATAAAATATACCTATAGTAAGCTTCCTAAAAGAAAATCATAAAATTTTGCTTACTTTTTCCATAAATTTCAATTGCAGTGAAATTCTATTTAAAAGTGTGAAAATCTACGTATTTTAGCTAAAAATGAGTTTTGTCAGAAAAGCACTCAAACCGCTCTAAAACGTCGAAATATGCAATAAAATCCATTTTACACATTTTTCTGAGCTTTTTAATGTTTCATGTATTTTTGGAAAATAATATGAAATATTCTGAATTAACATTGATTCTTACAGATTTTTAATGGGATTTTTTTAAAATATGTAAATCATTTATAAATATTAAAAAATGCTATAAAACTATATTTTATTGCATTTTTTGACGATTCAAGGCATTTTTATGGATTTTCTGAAAATTATTTTTTAGATAAAATATCCTATGAGTAAGCTTCTAAAAGAAAATCATAAAATTTGCTTACTTTTCCATAAATTTCAATTGCAGTAGAAATTCTATTTAAAAGTGTGAACATCTATGTATTTTAGCTAAAAAATGAGTTTTGCCAGAAAAGCACTCAAACCGCTCTAAAACGTCGAAAAATGCAATAAAAAACATTTTTAGCACATTTTTCTGAGATTTTTAATGTTTCATGTATTTTTAGAAAATAATATGAAATATTTTATAAAAATATTGATTTTTAAAGAATTTTAATGGGATTTTTTAAAAATAGTTAAATAATTATGAAATATTAAAAAAATCTATAAAACTTGATTTTATTACATTTTTTGACGATTTAAGGCATTTTCAGGATTTTCTGAAAAACTATTTTTTAGATAAAATACACTATAAGTAAGCTTCATAAAGAAATTCATTAAATTTTGCTTACTTTTCCCATAAATTTCAATTGCAGTAAAATTCTATTTAAAAGTGTGAAAATATAAGTATTTTAGCTAAAATGAGTTTTGCAGAAAAGCACTCAAACCGCTCTAAATCGTCGAAATATGCATAAAATACCATTTTAACACATTTGTATGATATTTTTAATGTTTCATGTATTTTTGAAAAATAATATCAAAAATAGTTTTCAGAAAATCATTGAAAATGCCTTGATGATCAAAAATGCAATAAAATAACGTTTTATGCATTTTTAATATTAAAATTATATACATATTTTTAAAAAATCCCTTAAAATCTATAAAAATCAATATTTTATGAATATTTCATATTATTTTGAAAAATATTATAAAAGCTTCAAAAAATGTGCTAAAATTTGTTTTTTGCATATTTCGACGTTTCAGAGAGTTTATCTTTTCTGGCAAAACTCATTTTAGCTAAAAATAATTTTCACAATTTTAAATAAACTTCTCTAAAGTGAAAATATGGAAAATAAAAAATTTTATGATTTTATTGAAGCTTACTCATAGGTATATTTTATCATAAAAAAATAGTTTTCAAAAATCCTTGAAAATGCCTTAAATCGTCAAAAAATGCAATAAAATCAAGTTTTATATCATTTTTGAATATTTATAATTATTTACATATTTTTAAAAATCCCATTAAAAATCTATAAAATCAATATTTTATAGAATATTTCATATTATTTTCGAAAATACATGAAACATTAAAAAGCTCAAAAATGTGCTAAAATCGTATTTTTTGCATATTTCGACGTTTAGAGGTTTGAGTGCTTTTCTGGAAAACTCATATTTTAGCTAAAATACTTGATTTTCACACTTTAAATAAATTTCTATTCAATGAAATTTATGGAAAAAGTAAGCTATATATTTATAAAATAGTTTTCAGAAAATCATAATCTGATCGTAAAAAATGCAATAAATACGTTTATACATTTTGAAATTTAATTATTTACATATTTTAAAAATCCTTTAAATCTATAAAATCAATTTTTATAGAATATTTCATATTATTTCGAAAAACATGAAACATTAAAAATAGAATGTGCTAAAATCGCATTTTGGCATATTTCGACGTTTTAGAGCGGTTTGATCTTTCAAAAACTCATTTTTAACTAAAATACGATTTTCACATTTTTAAATAAATTTATGCATGAATTTATGAAAGTAAGCAAATTTTATGATTTTCTTTAGGAAGTTACTCATGAATATTTTATCTAAAAAATAGTTTTCGAAATCGTGAAAATGCCTTGAATCGTCAAAAAATGCAATAAAAATCGTTTTATACATTTTTAATTTTTTAATTATATACATATTTTAAAAATCCCATTAAAAATCTATAAAAATCAATATTTTTATGAATATTTCATATTATTTTCGAAAATACATGAAACATTAAAAGCTCAGAAAAATGTGCTAAAATCTTTTTTATGCATATTTCGACGTTTTAGAGCGGTTTGAGTGCTTTCTGGCAAAACTCATTTTACTAAATCACTTCGATTTTCACACTTTTAAATAGAATTTCTTGCAATTGAAATTTATGGGAAAAGTAAGCAAAATTTAATGATTTTCTTTAGGAAGCTTACTCATAGTATATTTTATCTAAAAATAGTTTTCAGAAAATCCGTGAAAATGCCTTGAATCGTCAAAAATCAATAAAATACGTTTTATAGATTTTTGAATATTTATAATTATTTACATATTTTTAAAATCCCATTAAAAATCTATAAAAATCAATATTTTATAGAATATTTCATATTATTTTCGAAAAATACATGAAACATTAAAAGCTCAGAAAAATGTGCTAAAATCGTATTTTATTGCATATTTCGACGTTTTAAGGGTTTGAGTGCTTTTCTGGCAAAACTCATTTTTAAGCTAAAATACTTAGATTTTCACACTTTTAAATAAATTTCTATTGCAATTGAAATTTATGGGAAAATAAGCAAAATTTATGATTTTCTTTTAGGAAGTTACTCATAGATATTTTATCTAAAAATAGTTTTCAGAAAATCCGTGAAAATGCCTTGAATCGTCAAAAAAATGCAATAAATATCGTTTTATAGCATTTTAATTTTATTATTTACATATTTTTAAAAATCCATTAAAAATCTATAAAAATCAATATTTTTATAGATATTTCATATTATTTTCGAAAAATACATGACTTAAAAAATGTGCAAATCGATTTTATTGCATATTTCGACGTTTTAGAGCGGTTTGAGTGCTTTTCTGGCAAAACTCATTTTTAGCTAAAATACTTACATTTTCACACTTTTAAATAGAATTTCTACTGCAATTGAAATTTATGGGAAAAGTAAGCAAAATTTTATGATTTTCTTTTAGGAAGCTTACTCATAGGTATATTTTATCTAAAAAATAGTTTTTCAGAAAATCCTTTAAAATGCCTTAAATCGTCAAAATGCAATAAAATCAAGTTTTATAGCATTTTTGAATATTTAAATTATTTACATATTTTTAAAAATCCCATTAAAAATCTATAAAAATCAATATTAATTTAGAATATTTCATTTATTTTCGAAAATACATGAAACATTAAAATCTCAGAAAAAGTGCTAAAATCGTATTTTATTCCATATTTCGACGTTTTAGAGCGGTTTGAGTGTTTTCTGGCAAAACTCTTTTTAGCTAAAATACTTAGATTTTCACACTTTTAAATAGAATTTCTATTGCAATTGAAATTTATGGGAAAAGTAAGCAAAATTTTATGATTTTCTTTTAGGAAGCTTACTCATAGTATATTTTATCTAAAAAATAGTTTTTCAGAAAATCCGTGAAAATGCCTTGAATCGTCAAAAATGCAATAAAATATCGTTTTATAGCATTTTTGAATATTATAAATTATTTACATATTTTTAAAAATCCCATTAAAAATCTATAAAAATCAATATTTTATAGAATATTTCATATTATTTTCGAAAAATACATGAAACATTCAAAGCTAGAAAAATGTGCTAAAATCGTATTTTATTGCATATTTCGACGTTTTAGAGCGTTTGAGTGCTTTTCTGCAAAACTCATTTTTAGCTAAAATACTTAGATTTTCACACTTTTAAATAGAATTTCTACTGCAATTGAAATTTATGGAAAAGTAAGCAAAATTTTATGATTTTCTTTAAGGAAGCTTACTATAGGTATATTTTATCTAAAAAATAGTTTTTCAGAAAATCCTTGAAAATGCCTTGAATCGTCAAAAATGCAATAAAATCAAGTTTTATAGCATTTTGAATATATTAATTATTTACATATTTTAAAAATCCCATTAAAAATCTATAAAAATCAATATTTTTATAGAATATTTCATATTATTTTCGAAAATACATGAAACATTAAAAAGCTCAGAAAAATTGCTAAAATCGTATTTTATTGCATATTTCGACGTTTTAGAGCGGTTTGAGTGCTTTTCTGGCAAAACTCATTTTTAGCTAAAATACTTACATTTTCACACTTTTAAATAGAATTTCTACTGCAATTGAAATTTATGGGAAAAGTAAGCAAAATTTTATGATTTTCTTTAGGAGCTTACTCATAGGTATATTTTATCTAAAAAATAGTTTTTCAGAAAATCCTGAAAATGCCTTTAATCGTCAAAAATGCAAAATAATTTTATGCATTTTTAATTTTAAATTATTTACATATTTTAAAAATCCCATTAAAAATCTATAAAATCAATATTTTATAGAATATTTCATATTATTTTCGAAAAATACATGAAACATTAAAATCTCAGAAAATGTGCTAAATCGTATTTTATTGCATATTTCGACGTTTTAGAGCGGTTTGAGTGCTTTTCTGGCAAAACTCTTTTTAGCTAAAATACTTAGATTTTCACATTTTAAATTGAATTTCACTGAATTGAAATTTATGGGAAAAGTAAGCAAAATTTTATGATTTTCTTTAGAAGCTTACTCATAGGTATATTTTATCTAAAAATAGTTTTCAGAAAATCCTGAAAATGCCTTGAATCGTCAAAATGCAATAAAATAAGTTTTATTGCATTTTAATATTTATTAATTATTTACATATTTTTAAAAATCCCAAAAAATCTATAAAAATCAATATTTTTATAGAATATTTCATATTATTTTCGAAAATACATGAAACATTAAAAGCTCAGAAAATGTGCTAAATCGTATTTTATATATTTCGACGTTTTAGACGGTTTGAGTGTTTTTCTGGCAAAACCATTTTTAGCTAAAATACTTACATTTTCCACTTTAAATAGAATTTCTACTGCAATTGAAATTTATGGGAAAAGTAAGCAAAATTTTATGATTTCTTTAGGAAGCTTACTCATAGGTATATTTTATCTAAAAATAGTTTTTCAAAAATCCTTGAAATGCCTTAAATCGTAAAAATGCAATAAAATCAAGTTTTATAGCATTTTTGAATATTTAAATTATTTACTTTTTAAAAATCCCATTAAAATCTATAAAAATCAATATTAATTTAGAATATTTCATATTATTTTCGAAAATACATGAAACATTAAAAATCTCAGAAAAAGTGCTAAAATCGTATTTATTCCATATTTCGACGTTTTAGAGCGGTTTGAGTGTTTTTCTGGCAAAACTCCTTTTTAGCTAAAATACTTACATTTCACACTTTTAAATTGAATTTACTGAAATTGAAATTTATGGGAAAAGTAAGCAAAATTTTATAATTTTCTTTAGGAACCTTACTAATAGGTATATTTTATCTAAAAATAGTTTATCAGAAAATCCGTGAAAATTTGAATCGTCAAAAATGCAATAAAATAACGTTTTATAGAATTTTGAATATATATAAATTATTTAATTTTTAAAAAATCCCTTTAAAAATCTATAAAAATCAATATTTTTATAGAATATTTCATATTATTTTCGAAAAATACATGAAACATTAAAATCTCAGAAAAATGTGCTAAAATCGTATTTTATAGCATATTTCGACGTTTTAGAGCGGTTTGATGCTTTTTCTGACAAAACTCATTTTTTAACTAAAATACTTAGATTTTCACACTTTTAAATAGAATTTCTTTGAAATTGAAATTTATGGGAAAAGTAAGCAAAATTTTATGATTTTCTTTAGGAACTTACTTATGGTATATTTTATCTAAAAAAATAGTTTTTCAGAAAAATCCGTGAAAATGCCTTGAATCGTCAAAAATGCAATAAAATAACGTTTTTATAGAATTTTGAATATATATAAATTATTTACATATTTTTAAAAATCCCATTAAAAATCTATAAAAATCAATATTTTAAGAATATTTCATATTATTTTCGGAAATATACATGAAACATTAAAAACTCAGAAAAATTTGCTAAAATCGTATTTTATTGCATTTTGACGTTTTAGAGCGGTTTGAGTGTTTTTCTGGCAAAACTCATTTTTCAGCTAAAATACCTAGATTTTCACACTTTTAAATAAATTTCTACTGCAATTGAAATTTATGGGAAAAGTAAGCAAAATTTTATGATTTTTTTTTAGGAAGCTTACTATAGGTATATTTTTATCAAAAAAAATAGTTTATCAGAAAATCCGGCCTTGATGTCAAAAATGCAAATAACGTTTTATAGCATTTTAATATTTAAATTATTTACATATTTTAAAAATCCCATTAAAATTATAAAAATCAATATTTTTATAGAATATTTCATATTATTTTCGAAAATACATGAAACATTAAAATCTGAAAATGTGCTAAATCTATTTATTGCATATTTCGACGTTTTAGAGGTTTGAGTGTTTTCTGGAAACTCATTTTTCAGCTAAAATACTTAGATTTTCACACTTTTAAATAGAATTTCTATGCAATTGAAATTTATGGAAAAGTAAAAAATTTTATGATTTTCTTTTAGAAGCTTACTCATAGGTATATTTTATCTAAAAAATAGTTTTTCAGAAAATCTGAAAATGCCTTGAATCGTCAAAAATGCAATAAAATAAGTTTTATAGCATTTTTAATATTTATTAATTATTTACATATTTTAAAATCCATTAAAAATCTATAAAATCAATATTTTATAGAATATTTCATATTATTTTCGAAAATACATGAAACATTAAAAGCTCAGAAAATGTGTTTAAAATCGTATTTTATTGCATATTTCGACGTAAATCTAAAATCTTAAATTCAAATGCAATAAATAGTTTATAGCATTTTGAAATATATTATTACATATTTTAAAAATCCTAAAATTTAAAAATCAATTTTAGATATTTCATATTTTTTCGAAAATACATGAAACATTAAAACTGAAAAATTCTAAAATCGTATTTATGATATTTGAGTTTAGAGCGTTTGGCTTCTAAATATTTTAGCTAAAATACTTATTCACCTTAAATAAATTTACTGCAATAAATTTATGGAAATAGCAAAATTTTATATTTCTTTTAACTACTATAAGATATATTTTATAAATATTTCAATATTTGAAAATCTAAACTAAAATCAAAAAATGTTAAAATTTTTTATTATAATTATTTTAATTTATTTATCTAAAATCTTAAAAAATATTTTAATTTTATATTTTTCAAAATATGAAAATAAGAAAAAATTTAAATTTTTTTTGAATTTCACTTTAGAGGTTATTTTTCTAAAATATTTTTCAAAATCTTAATTTTCCATTTTAAATAAATTTTATAATTATTTATGAAATATAATTTTTATCTTTTGAATCTATAAATATTTATTAAAATAGTTTTAAAATCTGAAAATTAATCTCAAAAATGCAAAAAATATTTTAGATATTTTAATATTTAAATTTTTTTTAAAACCTTAATCATAAAAATCAATATTTTTTAAATATTTCTATATTTGAAATATGAGAAATAAAAATTAGATTCTAAAATCATTTTATGCATATTTCTAAGGTTTCAATCTGAAAATTTAATCGTAAATGCAATAAAATAATTTATAATTTTGAATTTATATTAATATTAAAAATATTAATCTTAAAACTTATTATGAATTTTCAATTATTTTAAAAAACATGAAAATTAAAACTCAAAAATGATAAAATCGTTTATACATTTGAGTTTAAAGTTTATTTTTGAAAAACTCATTTTAACTAAAATATATTTTAACTTTTAAATAAATTTCATGAATTGAAATATGAAAATAGAAAATTTTATGATTTCTTTTGATTTCAGGTATATTTTATAAAAAAATAGTTTTCGAAAATCCGAAATCCTTAAATCTCAAAAAATGCAATAAAATGTTTTACATTTGAATTTATAATATAAATTTTTAAAAATCCCTTAAAACTTATCAATATTTTATAAAATTTATATTTTCGAAAATACTGAATTTAAATCGAAAAATGCTAAAATCGTTTTATGCATATTTGATTTTAAGGTTTAATCTTTTACAAAATCATTTTTATAAATATTAATTTACCTTTTAAATAATTCAAATTGAAATTTATGGGAAAAGTAAGCAATTTGATTTTCTTTTGAAGCTTTCTGGTAATTTTACTAAAAATAGTTTTCAAAATCATAAAATCCTTAATGAAACTTTTAAATAGAATTTCTACTGCAATTGAAATTTATGGGAAAAGTAAGCAAAATTTTATGATTTTCTTTTAGGAAGCTTACTCATAGGTATATTTTATCTAAAAATATAGTTTTTCAGAAAATCCTTGAAAATGCCTTAATCGTCAAAAAATGCAATAAAATCAAGTTTTATAGCATTTTTGAATATTTATTATTTATTTACATATATTTAAAAATCCCATTAAAAATCTATAAAAATCAATATTTTTATAGAATATTTCATATTATTTTCGAAAAATACATGAAACATTAAAAAGCTCAGAAAATGTGCTAAAATCGTATTTTATTGCATATTTCGACGTTTTAGAGCGGTTTGAGTGCTTTTCTGGCAAAACTCATTTTTTAGCTAAAATACTTAGATTTTCACACTTTTAAATAGAATTTCTACTGCAATTGAAATTTATGGGAAAAGTAAGCAAAATTTTATGATTTTCTTTTAGGAAGCTTACTCATAGGTATATTTTATCTAAAAATAGTTTTTCAGAAAATCCTTGAAAATGCCTTAATCGTCAAAAATGCAATAAAATCAAGTTTTATAGCATTTTTGAATATTTATAATTATTTACATATTTTAAAAATCCCATTAAAAATTATAAAATCAATATTTTATAGAATATTTCAAAATTATTTTCGAAAAATACATGAAACATTAAAAGCTCAGAAAATGTGCTAAAATCGTATTTTATTGCATATTTCGACGTTTTAGAGGGGTTTTGAGTGCTTTTCTGGCAAAACTCATTTTTAGCTAAAATACTTAGATTTTCACACTTTTAAATAGAATTTCTACTGCAATTGAAATTTATGGAAAAGTAAGCAAAATTTTATGATTTTCTTTGGGAAGCTTACTATAGGTATATTTTATCAAAAAAATAGTTTTTCCGAAAATCCTTGAAAATGCCTTGAATCGTCAAAAATGCAATAAAATAACGTTTTATAGCATTTTAATATTTATTAATTATTTACATATTTTTAAAAATCCCATTAAAAATCTATAAAAATTAATATTTTTATAGAATATTTCATATTATTTTCGAAAAACATGAAACATTAAAAGCTCAGAAAAATGTGCTAAAATCGTATTTTATTGCATATTTCGACGTTTTAGGGGGGGGGGGGGGGGGGGGGGGGGGGGGGGGGGTTTTTTTTTTTTTTTTTTTTTTTTTTTTTTTTTTTTTTTTTTTTTTTTTTTTTTTTTTTTTTTTTTTTTTTTTTTTTTTTTTTTTTTTTTTTTTTTTTTTTTTTTTTTTTTTTTTTTTTTTTTTTTTTTTTTTTTTTTTTTTTTTTTTTTTTTTTTTTTTTTTTTTTTTTTTTTTTTTTTTTTTTTTTTTTTTTTTTTTTTTTTTTTTTTTTTTTTTTTTTTTTTTTTTTTTTTTTTTTTTTTTTTTTTTTTTTTTTTTTTTTTTTTTTTTTTAATTTATTTTTAACTATTTTTACTAAAATATAATTTACATTTTAAATAGAATTTCTATTAATTTTGAAAAACAAAATTAAATCTTAGAAATTCAAATATTTTATCTAAAAATTAGTTTTAGAAATTTGAATGCCTTATCGTCAAAATTATAAAATAATTTAAATTTTAATTTAAATTATTTACATTTTTTAAAAATTAAAATTATAAAAATAATATTTTTAGAATTTTCATATATTTTGAAAATACATGAAAATTAAAATCAGAAAAATGTAAATCGTATTTTATTGCAATTTCGAGTTTTAGAGTTTGAGTTTTTGAAACTATTTTTACTAAAATACTTAATTTAACTTTTAAATAGAATTTTATAATTGAAATTTTGAAAATAAAAAATTAATATTTTCAGAATATTCAAGTATTTTATTAAAAATGTTTTCAAAACTTGAAAATGCCTTATCTAAAAATCAATAAAATATTTTATACATTTTAATAAAATTATTCATTTAAAATCATTAAAAACAAAATAATATTTTTATAGAATTTATATTATTTTGAAAAACTAAACATAAAAGTCAGAAAAAATCTAAATCGTATATATGCATATTTCAGTTTTAATTTAGTGTTTTAATATTTAAATTAAATCATAAAAAATATTTTTAGAATTTAATTAAATCTGAATAAAGGAAATAAAATGTTTAGATTTCTTAGCGTTATCTGAAAATCATTTTATAAATTTTAACTTTAAAATTTAATAAATTTAAAATATCAAATTTTAATCTAGAAAATATTAATGTTTTCAAAATGAAACTTAAAAATTAATAAATAATTTAATTTTATTTATATTATTATTAAAACATTAAATTTAAGATTTATAGATATTTATAATTTCAAAAGAAATTAAAGCAAAATGCAATTTGATTTTTGAATTATCTTTTAAAATCCATTAAATAAAAATAATTTTTTAAAATTTCTATTATTGAATATGAAAATTAAATTAGATTTAAAACTTTGAATTTCTAAAGTTTGACTTTGAAAACTCATTGCAAATCTAATTTTACATTTATAAATTTTATATTTAAATTTATGAAATAAAAAATTAATTCTTTTAAATTTATAGTATATTTTATATATTTCGAAATTAAAATTAAAAATCGAAAATGCAAAATCATTTTAATTTTTAATTAATTTTTAATTTTTTAAACCCTTTTATAAATAAATTTAATTTTAATTTGAAATATAAATTAAATATAAATTTAAAATTCATTTTTATTTAGAACTTTATGGTTTTTATTAAAAAAATATTTTCAAAAATATAAATTTAAACTTAAAAAATTATAATTAAATTTTAAAAGTTTTAAGCATATAATTTTTTTTTTTTAGAAAATCTAAGTTATATTTTAATATAATAGAATTTTCAGAAATTTGAAAATCTAAACTAAAATAAAAAATTTTAATTATTTTTGATTTATATATTTAAATTTTTAAAATCCTTTAAAATCTAATTTAAATAATTAAAATTTTTATTTTTAAAATATTTATAATTGAAATTTTGAAAAATGCAAAATTTATATTTCATATTTGAATTTACTGATATTTTACTAAAAATATTTTCAAAATAAAATGCTTAATTCAAAAATCATAAAATCGTTTATGCATTTTTGATTTTATTAAATATATTTAAAATATTAAAAATCTATAAAAAATTTTTAAGAATTTTATTTAATAAAACTTAAAATAGAAAATTCATAAAATGATTTTATGAAATTTAAAGTTTTAAGAGTTTATTTTTGCAAACTTTTTTCTAAAATACTTATTTCAATTCATAAAAATTATATAAATTTATGGAAATAATTTATTTTCTTTTGGAATCATATTGTTTAAAAAAATAGTTTTCAAAATCCTTAAAATGCCTTAATGTCAAAAATAATATAATTTAATTTTATTTTAATTATTACATATTTTTAAAATCATTAAAATATAAAATTAATATTTTATAATTTCATATTTTTCAAAATAATAAACATTAAAACTCTGAAAAATGTACTAAATTTTAATATTAATTT
>WNWK01042393.1:12500-16000 GCA_009830355.1 Cherax destructor | reverse complement strand
TTATGCCACACTCTGCACTCTTCCAGTCGTGTGCACTGAGGCACTGGCGACTGCGGTTATCAAATACAGGAATACCTTTCTCGGATCTAGCAGCGACCGAAGTACATCTAGTATATTCACCACATTGGCCGTCTCTTACCGTGACCAAAAGAAGAAAACACATTTGCCAAAATTCATTCAATAGCTGTTACTGAGTTGATATCACTATTCAAGTGACTTATTAACTTCAGACTCTCCAACCCTCTTTCAGAGTGAAGACATTGTACTTTCCATCATCAGAACTCAGATCTGGCTTGCAGGTTTCAGTGAATCTAGTTAAAAATATTACCCTGCTCACACTCCAAAGGTACATTTTCACTTTCATCTTAGACGAAGACACATGCATGTTGTATGTTAAGAATTAGGCACATGCAACATCTGGGTATCTTTAATTTAGACGTTTCGCCATCCAATGGCTTTATCAATACAAATTCTAGGACATAATTTGAAGACAGTAGAACTATATACAAAAGATGAGGTAATCAGTCCCTCAGTCTTGGAGTTGTTGTGAAGAGCACCGTAGTGGTGAAGAATCTGGAGCACAGGCAAGAAGGTTGGCGCTTATATACTGGCGGCTAATTCTCATGTTGGTTGTATTGTATACCGTTCATGAACAACTTGTCAGACACTGCAACATCATGAAATCTTGGTTCAAAGGACATCTCCACAAACTTCTTCACTTCTACTAACCCGTCCCTTGGGTATGACCTACTTCCATTGGGGAATCCCGCCTACCAGTGACAATGTCTTCATCTGCTACACATCCCCTTTCACCTGACGCCAGTATATAAGCGCCAACCTTCTTGCCTGTGCTCCAGATTCTTCACAACTACGGTGCTCTTCCCACCAACTCCAAGGCTGAGGGACTGATCACCTCATCTTTTGTATATAGTTCTACTGTCTTGAATTTATGTCATAAAATCTGTATTGATAAAGCCACTGGATGGTGAAACGTCTACAATAAAGATACCCAGATGTCGCACATGTGTCTTAACTTTCATCTTGTCGGTATTGTATACCATTCTTGCACAAACATGTTGCATGTTACATCCCTTATAACTCAAAATCTCTTTCACACCCTCCTAGTAACATTTTCTGTAACGCCCCCTACATCTTCTATCCTCGTCAGATGCATTTATTTAAATCTATAAATATTTCAAACAGTTCTGTATCTTTATTTATATAATGCTTAAGTATATATTTTTATTCAAATACTTAGTCCACACATTCTTTTCTCATCTTAAATTTTTATTATTCCACTGGATTCCAATTTCTGACTTTGCCTTAACTCTTTTAATAACTATTCTACCGTGTGTGACATACAATCTACTCAATACCATATTCCTTATAATTCTTACGATGTTTGTTGTCCATTTCTACTGATGTTTGCTCTCTGCGTTCTCAGGTACCTTCCCTTTTTTTCCTGTAACCAGTAATTAAATAAAACACTCATTTCAAAACCATATTCCATCTGCTTTCGACATTTTAGTTTCAATGACGATGTCGTACTTACTTTAGCTCCTTTAAGTCACTCACTATCTCACCCAGTTCCTCAACATTCACCTCTGACAGTTTCCTATCTGTAACAGATCCAATTCTTCATTGCCTCCAACATGAAATCGTCACCTCCCCATTCATCATCTGCCCTTTTACATTCCTAATTACCAAGTCCATTTTCTCCCAAGGCTTTCTCAATGTTTTAACCTTTCCCAAAACTATTTCATATTTTCTGCAAAATTTGCTGAAGTTATCCATTGTCTCTCCTGTAGCAGTTCATCATCACTATTTTATCTTTCTTCTTTTTTTCCTTCACACAGTGTTCCTTCCATATATAATTTTTAAATTGTAGAAGCCTTTCATGTGCTAACCCTTTCTTCCTTACCACAAATCATTCAGGTATCCACCTACACCCACCTTCACATGTCTACTAACTTCTATACCACTTAGACCTCCTCCTCATCATTACCTGCTTTCATTCTATCCGACATTCCCTTGATAGATACATATACCTACCACTAACCGTGCCCTATTTTGGTTCATTCACTTTCACTTTTCTGTTTCCCATCAATACCATGTTCCATGTAATTGATCTGCCTTTTACTCTTACTGTAGCTGCCACTAAATAATGATCTGATATTACTCTCTTCCTTAAAGACAAGCACATCCAAAATGATACCCATCTACCAACAGTGTAGCATACTTCCGTCATTTATCATACCTAATATATTTACCTCTTGCACTCCAAACTTTCCTAATATGTCCTCCACTACAATCTCTCCCAGGGTAGAGTTAATAACTCTCACAGCAGTTATTCTCCCATTTGTTTCAAAATTATTTAAACATTTACTTAACACCTTTCAAAATTTATTTCCGCTATATGGAGTATAACTTCAAACACAAAAATTTAATATTACTATTTCTCCCTCGCATTTTCGTTTTAACCTACACAATTTGTTAATTTTAACATTTAAAACCCCCCTTTTCTCTTTCCATAATTCACTAGACCTCACTCTCTTACATACACCTTTCATCGTCTCGTTTCCTCCTCCTAAATGAAACTCTCCCACCCCTATCAGCCTTGTTTCACACAGGGCTAGAATATCTAGCTTACGTTTTTGTGTAAAATTATCGATCAGTTCATTCTTAACATAGCAATACAACTTAAAATTTCACTCTTTTTCATTCTAACAATGATGCAGAAAAGATTTTGTAGTATAATTGTGCTGTCCTCTTTATATCCTGACGTTAACAATTTTTCTTATCCACTTACTTTTCTTGTCAAAAAACCTAGCTCTTTGTTGCATATCTTCATTTTCTCAAGGTGAGTCACAATTTCTTTAAATCACGTTAACTGGCTTATGATTTTAGTCTTTAACCTCGATTTCTCTCTGCTCACTGGAGCACTTAATTTCTCTCTCCATAGTTCTTGCTTCACGCTGGAATTTTCTTTATATATCCTCATTCCTAACCTCTTGTGTTATCTTTCCAGATCACTGCCTCTACCTCCCCGCGTCTCCCTCACATCCGCTTCTCATTTCTACTCTTCTCTACCTCTCTCTTCCTCATTTCTCTCCCTCCCTCTCCCTTCAGACCCCTTAGCCTCCCCATCCCTCCCTATCCTTCTCAATTTTCCTCGCCCACATTCCAAGCCTCCTGACTGCCTCAAATGACCTCCAAAGATTCCACCATATTTGCCATTTATCTGTACACTGTTACCTGACGAAAGTCTCTGATATTCTGAACTTTTCTCCCGAGTTTTGTCTCTTTGGGCTAACCAGCGAGCGGCACTTGCAGCTCGGTTATAGCATAATAAATCTGAGTCAATCTGGCGTAATCAACGGGTACCGTTCTCACTGATACCACAACCCGCTTCTGCAGCACTTGCTCCAACAGTGATATTGATTTGCTTGTTTACCTCTGTCCGAAAGCACCGGGTTCACTGCTAGTTAACTCTGATGAAT
>WNWK01042393.1:0-7500 GCA_009830355.1 Cherax destructor | reverse complement strand
CCGGAGCTAGACACTCACCCTATCTTAACAAGCAGATTGCCAAACAAACAATCACCATACATTCATGCTTTCATTACTCCTATCTATGGAACTTTTCCCTCACTAGCTCGCTTAATAGCTTCTTTACTTCTTCCTCGGTTGTATGTATTGTGTCCAACCCTTGAAGGTGTACCCAACCTCTCCATCTTTCATCATGTCTCGTTGCTTGCATGCAAGAAACTATTGCTTGTAATCCTTTGCTAATTTCTTCACAAGTGAAATAGTGTTTGTTGAACATAATGTTTAATCATTCAGTAGTTTGTGGTGACAGCTTATCCTGTACAATACCACTGATAAACCAGTCACATTGATTTATGTCACATTTAGCATCTAGAGATCTGAGACTATTGTCTAATGTGATCCTAAATGACTGTAAGTCTGAAAACACAATGTCTAATGTGATCCTAAATGACTGTAAGTCTGAAAAACAATGTCTGGGTGGCTTCAAGCTTGAGATTCTGACTGAATGTCTAACCCTGGCTATGCCAGCATCAAAGGAATTGTCTGACAAAACACGTAAGGCTAGATGATAATTGCCTTTGACCACCGGAAATTACTTAATCAGCAGAGAGTTTGCATAAATGGAGAGAAATCAGAATGGGGGCACGTCTCAAACGGTGTTCCACAGGGGTCAGTTTTGGGCCCCCTGTTGTTTACAATTTACATAAACAACATTGATGAGGGAATAAATAGCAACATAAGCAAATTTGATGATGACACCAAAATAGGCCGTCCAATTCACTCTAATGAGGACATAAGAGCACTTCAGGATGATTTGATTAGACTGATGCAGTGGTCTGGAACAGAGTCGTCTGTTCCAGGAGCCTTCCAGGCTTGGGCTTTGGAAAATCAAGTAATCTTGAAAATAGAATTGCCCCAAAGGAGCATATTTCAGCATATCATTAAGTAACTGAATCCTGAATAAACTTCTTTGGACTCAATGGCCCACCGATGATAGGTTAATAATGGTATCTCCAGATAAGGTATGAACTAGCTATCTGCTGTGCAGCCGACCTAACTAGATTCATAACTTACTAGACATACCTGGGTATTGTATCGGACCCACAAATTTATCTCTGTCTTGTGGCAGGGAAGTAACCCGGTACCGGTGTATTGATTGAAGTAGTAGCCTCTCACGGTTGCCCTAATATTGATTGTTCACAAAACACACTGTTACACTACACTGGGATCAAGATTAGTTTTTGTTTCATGGTATTTCTCAACAGGAAGACATGTCCCACATCACTATGTCATAGTTCTACCGCGTATTGTTGAGATTATCACTGAGGAACAGAAACGCGTGGATCACTATTGTTCTTCATCTGTTCTTCTATTGTGAAACATGAGTTTCCTGTACCAGTTCTTAAGTCAATTTGACCCCTGCCGTGGCTTCGCCCTGGGTGCGGCCCCAAATCGCCGACTTCAGCATAATTTCCCTACTTGCTTGACATCGTCACAGTTTCATTACAAATGATAGATTTCTTGATATCTTTCGATTGCTGAGAGTTCATAATTGTCCCACATGGTGAATAAATTGATGCAGGGGATTTTGTGTACTTTTCCTGCCAAGGTAAAGAGAGTCATTTTCCTCACTTCATTATCACTCAATTACAATGAACACTGGTGCAAAAGTAGGTTACATGACCACACTCTGGTACACGCTATTACTGCATCTTCATATGGAATCTATTACTGATCAGAAGGAAGATGCCATTTGCCTTTTCTAAGAGGGTATTCCTCAGGATGAAAGGGGCTGGAGAAATTTTCTCAGCAGATTTAGCTTTCGTTGCTGTCATTTTCATATTGCTGATGGGCCTCCCTCCTTACCTGTGCATATTCATTTGTGGTTCTATGACTTCTCTCCTTATTCTCCTGGGTTCTTTGCCTTATATACTTATTCGATTCTCTAGTGCACTTTGGACTCTCTACACCTTTGGGTGAATCAAGGGCTCATCCTGGCCTTCTCGTTATTTCTGTTACCCTTGGGTACAAACCTCTCCTCAGCTTCCTTGCATAGTGTTGTCACGTATTCCATCATCTCGTTTACTGACTTCCCTGCCAGTTCTCTGTCCCACTGAACACCGTGCTGGAAATTCTTCATGCATGTGTAGTCCCCTCTCTTGTTTGGCTTCATTCGTCCTGCCCTCCCTGTTTCCCTCTCCACTTGTCCTCAATATCTGTCTACCCAAGGTGAATATTAGATCCATCACTGCAATTACCACCTTTGGACCTCCAGATTGAAGTGTTCCTAATGTAGTCTCTTGCTTCTCTTCTGTCTTCTCTCTCCAGCTCACCAAACTCCCATCAGTTTTTGATGAGCAGTTCCCCTCCTCCACCCCCTCTGTTCCCTCTGTCTTTCTTCAGGATCTGATATCCCGTTGGAAAGATGGCATCTGTTATTATTCCTGTGAGCTTGGTTTCTGTGAGAGCTATGATGTCCGAAGATGCTTCTTTGATTCTTTCGTGCCACTCCCACTTATTTGTTATTTCATCAGTGTTGGTGTGCCATACCTTAAGTTTCCTCTCCACCACTGTGTTCTGGGGGGTCTGTGAGGGTGGGGGCCCTGGCATTGTTCTGTGGGATTCTACAGTGTAGTGTGGTGAGTGGGGCTGTAAGGTGTGTGTGTGTGTGTGTGTGTGTGTGTGTGTGTTAAGGGATAGTCAGATGTGTCCTGAATGCAGACAACGTGAAACTAATGAGGAGAATACAAGCAAACAAGGGTCAGGAACGACAACATTGGGATATGGACAAGCTGCAAGCCTGGTTCGACAAATGTCTCCTGAAGTTTAACCATACCAAGTGCAAAATTATGAATCTTGGGAAAGAACAAAGACAGCAGATGGAGTACAGGTTTGGGGGTCAAAGGCTGGCAACCATATTTAGGGAGAAGAACCTTGGAATGAGAATCTTACCGAGCACATCCCCTGAGGAGCGCATCAACAAAATAATTGCTGCAGCACATGGGTGAATGGCAAACCTAAGAACAGCGTTATGACTTCTAAGGCCTCATTCACAACACTACAACGTGTTCATCTGGCCTATATGGAACCCACACCTAGTCAATTCGTCTAGAAATTTGAAAGAGAGTAGAGGTTTGCAACAAGAGTAGTTCCTGAGCGATGGAGCATGTCCTATGAGGACATACGCCACTGTAGGAAAGAAGGGCTATGGGCAATATGATAACGATGTACAAAATACTGGTAAGAATTGACAAGGTAAACAGGGGCAGCATGTGTCAGAGATAAAATAGAGGAACAAGAGGGCACAATTGTAAGTTGAAGACTCAGATGAGTCATAGGGATGTTAGGAAGTATTTCATCAGCCTTAGAGTTGTCATGAAGTGGAGAGAGTGAAGTAGTAAAGGCGAGATACATACACAGCTTTAAGAAGAGGTACGATATGGCAGGGGGAGAGTGGACCTAGTAACGACTAGCGAAGAGGTGGGGCCAGGAGCTGTGACTAGACCTCTGCAACCACATACATGTGAGTACGTATAGGTGAGTACACACACCATATACACTTGTTATCAGCAACACATGCACCACAGAACACTTGTGTTATCAGCAACACATGCACCACAGAACACTTGTGTCATCAGCAACACATGCACCACAGAACATTTGTGTCATCAGGAACACATGCACCACAGAATACTTGTGTCATCAGCAACACATGCACCACAGAATACTTGTGTCATCAGCAACACATGCACCACAGAATACTTGTGTCATCAGCAACACATGCACCAAAAAACACTTGTATCATCAGCAACACAAAGAGCAGTTTTTTAAAAAAACTTGATTTGGAGAACAAAGTTCAAGAGGTTCATTAAAATAGTTTTGACTGTAATCAGTTCCCTCAAAAATGTTGAATAATAAATATGTGGCATATTAAAAGAAGATTTATAGCCCATCATGGCTAGCCACTAACAACTCTGTTACCTTCAAGTGCCTATTAACACAAATTACTCGTAATTAATGAAGCTGTATTAAAGACGAAATGTTCCCTGTGATATTACTTATTAACACGAAATAGATTACTAATTTTTATATACCTCTAAATCTGTGTGGTTTTGATGGGCAGCAGTGGTCGACCTGGACCTCCTGGTAGTGGCGAGACAGGCGCCATTTGAAGGACCCGTGAGTATACAAGATAGATGTATTTCGGTTGGTGCACAAACCAAGAGAATTATCTGCTTATTAAACCTAAGTTCCCTGGACCTCGATCCTTGTGAAAAGTGAAAAGTGCGGCGCTAAAGATCAAGAACAAACCAGAAGAAGCAATTCATAAGTCATCAAATGGAAATTAATATCGAAATTTCTTTCAGCCCAAAATTAATTCAAAAGACCAATATCATAAAATACACAAGAACACTAAGCTTTAAGCCAATCAGAAGTTTCATTATGAAGTTATCAGCACTGAAGTGTTTAAACCAATCAGATGTAACACTCAGAAATTATTTAAAAACAGAAAGGCACAATACGTTGACTGAAACAACTCACAAATAATCCGAACGTAGGAGAGAGAAACTTACCAAGACGTTTCGGTCCGACTTGGATCAAATCAATCCCCATTTTCTCTAAATAAGAATGAACGGAGTTTAAATCTAACCAGAAGATGCATTCTCTAGTTATTGCACATAATCCAACAAAAATTTGTACCTTCATAGATTAAAGCCAAGAAATATTTAATCCATTTCATGAGTTGAATCATCCATTAAGATTGATGCCATTCGCAATTGTTTGATTTTAATCAGGGAAAAGCGCTACACTTGTAGGGGTGGCAGAGCATGTGGAATGGGAGACATTCAAATTTGATCCAAAGAAGGGGAGGATAAGTCAAAGTTCTTGGGTCAAGAGCTCTTCACCTGCATCAAGGTAAAGCAATACAATTATTAAAGATAATAATCTACCATTTCAGGATTAGAAGTGAGACGAGTGGACATCTAAACTCCATTAACAAGTAAGATAAACGAGCACTGAGAATTTTAAGCCGATCAGAGCAGCCTTTCTATAGTTATCACAAGGAAACAAAATTTTGGAAAAGCCTATGTAACACTGTCCACTGGGTACCAACACATGCAAATAGTCCCATGAATCTTGCCCAAGATATAGTACACCAGTGCTATCTGATGCCCATCAAATCTTGTAAGAAAACATATTTAGTGTTATGTTTTAAGAAAGTCCAATTTGATAAAATTGGTTAAAAAAAAACCTGCATACTGACGCCCACACAGCCCGAAAAAAAAAAATTAAGATTCTCCATTGTTTAGGGTTTGAAACGGATTGGAAGAGGCATTCTCTAGTTATTACATATGAAACTTTTTATTTAATATAAGTGGCAAACTAAAGTCTGCAGAGTTCAAAGTCAACACCAAACTTACGTTTAATAAAGCCTGTAGTGTTGAAAATTGGAAGCCGATAAGAAAAGTTTTTTTTCCAGTAATTGATCTGATTCCAACGATTCCAAGTATTTTTTTTAATTTCAGTAAAATTTCAAATTTACACTCACTCAAACTATAGTTGTGGGTTATCAGCTTTAACAAAGCATTGTTAATTATATTTTGAAGCCGATCGGATGAGGTATTCCTTGGATATTTAATATAATGAATATCACTATTTATTAATGAAATTGACAAACTGTGACTTATACCATTCATTAACAACTCCAACTTGGAGTTCAGGAAACCATATCAGAAGAGAAAACTCAAAGTTGCTCAGATATTTTTTGTTTTTTTCAGATCAGATGGAATTCATCGATTCCAAGTATTTTTTTTTATTTTTAACCATTTTACTATATTGACAAATTTGCCCACACACAATCAAACATAATAGGCAGAGTAAAATAAAATTCAGAAAAATTAATCTCAAATGTATTTAAAGGGCAAAGCTTTACACTATCTTATTCATAAAATGGTCAAATCTTTGCCTAGTTACTAGAAATTCACAGTCTTCCATCATCAAATTAAGACTCTCCCTTTTTAATTATTTGAAGCTATGCCGCTGAAAGATTAGAAAGTCATAAGAGCCTTTCCCAGATACTGATAATAGATTCAACAACTTTGATCGTAGGGCAAGTGAACATGATAAAAGCTCCAAAGACTTAGCTCAAGTTAACTCATGTGTTGAAACTTTAAAGCCATTTGGATGATAAAGAAAATTAAAGAAAGAAATCAGGCAAACTCTTAAAGGTCTCCCTTCATTTACACTTAATAAATACTCGCATTATTCAAACTGCCAGTAGGAATGGCAAGGATGGCTGGCTGCGCAAGAGAGATGTACCATATACCTTGCATATACTATTATATTTGCCACATAAATGATCGCAGCTGTCAGTAAAGTAAATTGCAAGTTTTTTACAATATTTGTCTAGCCAGTAATTTACATCAATTAGCTCTAGACATCCATTTATTGCCCTCTATTCTTTTAAGCAAAATGTCACATATGATAAGAATGCCTTCTCTGGATCTAATTAGATCTATAGTTGTTTTGTACTTAACTATTATTATTATAATCAAATAGAAGCGCTAAACCACAGGGGTTATACAGCGCTGCAGGTTATTGTAGGATGCAGGGAGAGTGGGTTGTAAGAGGGAGATGGACGATTAGTAGGGTATAGAGTGCAAGATGACGGTGGATAGTGCAGGGGAGGAGGGTAGCAAGAGATCGAGGTAGAAGGGACTGAGGGAGGTGCTAGAGGTATAAACTTCAGAGTTTGTGTAGTAAGTCAGTTTCTGTCAAAAAGTCAATGAGAGAGTCAGGATTAAAGGAGGGGCCATCTGCAAGAAGGGAAGGTAAAGAAAGGGCCGCAGAGCGAAGACGTCGTTGGAGGTAAATTCTGCGTGCTCGTTGATAGAGTGGGCAGTCCAACAGGATATGTCGAACAGACACTGGAACCTGACAATGCTCACAGAGAGGGGCAGGGAGCCTCTCCATGAGATACCCGTGAGTAAGACGAGTGTGGCCGATGCGAAGACGGGAGAGTGTAGTCTCCCAACCTCGACATTGGTGACAAGAAGAAGGCCAGAAACCTATAACCGGTTTAATAGAATGAAGTTTGTTATTCAGCAGGTCAGACCAGCGTTGTTGCCAACGGGTGCGAAGGTGGGTAGCAATGACCGCAAAATAGTCCGTGAAAGGAACACCTCTATATGAAACTGGAAGGTCATGTACTGCTGACCGCGCAGCAGTGTCTGCCTGTTCATTGCCCTGTACGTCAACATGACCAGGGACCCAACAAAAGACAATATCTTTATGCTTGCTAAAGATACGGCGTAACCAAAGGTGGATACGAAGAACTAGGGGGTGAGGTGTATCAATTTTACGGATAGCCTGTAAAGCACTAAGGGAGTCTGAAACGACCACAAATGGTGATACAGGCATAGATGCAATACGGATAAGTGCCCCAAGAATGGCATACAATTCAGCCGTAAATATGCTAGCCGAGGGTAACAGATGCCC
>WNWK01042392.1:0-16001 GCA_009830355.1 Cherax destructor | reverse complement strand
TTGTGAGTTATAAGTGGAAAATCTTAAAGTGGGTATTAAATCGACTGAAAATTAACGTATTACCTGAAAACATGGAAAATGTATATTTTTTTTAGCCTGTTACCTGAAATCTTAATTCGTGTTATGTTTTTCCTATGTTAATGTAAGACTGGAACTTTTTATTTGTTAACTGAAATCTTAATTCGTGTTATGTTTTTCCTATGTTAATGTAAGACTGGAACTTTTTATTTGTTAACTGAAATCTTAATTTGTGTTATGTTTTTCCTATGTTAATGTAAGACTGGAACTTTTTATTTGTTATCTGAAATCTTAATTCGTGTTATGTTTTTCCTATGTTAATGTAAGACTGGAACTTTTTATTTGTTAACTGAAATCTTAATTTGTGTTATGTTTTTCCTATGTTAATGTAAGACTGAAAAAAATTGTGTTATCTGAAAAAAAATTGTGTATGTATTGAAATGTACCTTTTTTAATCTGTTAGCCGAAAATGAATATGTATTAATAAATAAATGATGATAAAAATGTGTATTAGTGTTATCCTACATTTAATAAGAGGGGCACACACTTTTAATTCTTTTAACGTAAAAAAGAGACCCCATAGGGAATCAGCCTGTTGTACTCTCCTCATGTTTAAGCTTGTCCGAGGAAATATTGTGACGTCACGGGTAAACATCACGTGACCTCACACCTGGGCTCGCTTGATTGAACTTGTTGGTGACCCAGTGATGACGTCACTGACCACCAAGAGGATGTGGGCGGGAGATGGGTGATCTTGATCCAAGGAAGTGGAGTAGGGGTTTTGGGGGGGATAGAAGTGAATTTGATGAAATTCCAAAGTAGGTAAAACTCAAGTCTTAGTTCCATTTACTTAAAGAGAGAGACCTCATAGGGGGGATCTCAAAACTTGATCCAAGGAGACGGAGGAATGATAGAATATTGAAAAACGAGTCTTTTCGTTCTTTTTATTGAAATTGAGAAAATTTCTACCCCATAGTGGGTTACCATATCTCTGACTCTCCATAGAGGTCAAGTAAAAAATATCAGAAGTAATATTGAAAAAATGAAAAAAAAATTGAAAAAATGAAAAATTCGAAAAAAAAATGAAAATTCGAAAAAAATCGAGGAGCGTGGGCGATCCGCAGAAGGCGCTGCAGAAGGCAGCTCGGGGCAGCTCGACGCAGAAGGGGCCGAGCGCGGGCAGGGGCGGGCGGGGGCGCGGGGGTGAGGGGGTGCTGTTCGGACGAGAAAAAAATATTAATAAAAAAAACCCGGGAAGTGGGGGGCGACCGGAAGTGGGGGGGTGGGGTGGGGTGGGCGGGTTGGGGTTTGGTGACCGCCGCCATTTTGAGTTCTACAGAGAGAAAGTACACTACTAGCATATTACCGAACATATCTCCTGAGGCGCCACATCAACCATTCAGTTGATTTGCACTATTACAGTATATGGGCATCTGGCAAACCTGAAAATTGCATACCTCTCCTCCCTCTGTATATGCTTCTGGTGTCTACTCTATTTTTTTTCCTCCTGTCCTCTTCATTACTTTGGAGAAACTGGTCGTTCTCTTTCTGAGCACAAAAGTAGTGTTAGGTTTGACCACACCAACAGAGATCTTTTCTGTCATGTCACAGATCACGGTCATCCTGTTGACTTGTCTTCTGCTAAAACTGTCTACCCTTCTTCTAACTTTCACAGTCGCCGTCTGGTTGAATCCTCCTTATAAACAACTTAAACAACTTTCTTTGTATGAATCTTAGTCGTGGCTTTGTCTCTGTAGATGCCTTCCTGTCCCATTACATTGTAAGAGGCTCCAAACTTCAGAACACCCGTTACTTAACCTGATTTTTTCCCCCTTCTCTCTTTTCCCCTTTCCTTTTTCCTCTTTCTCCTCTGCGTTTTTCTTTCTTCTACCTCTCTTCTTCCTTTCCTACTACCTCTCTTGTCCCGTCCCTGTCTGCTGGCCTCTATATACTCCCTCCTTCTCTCCTTTTTGTTAGTGTGACTTTGTAAATGGTCCAAGTATGACTGAAACGTAGTCGTTAGCTCCTCTGTCCTATGTGCGGATTATTTGTGTATTGTTCCAGTCACGGTATTGTGCATTTATTTGTTATTTATGGACACCGCTGGTGAGGGTGCTCTTATTGCTTCCAGGCGTCGTAAGAATCAGTTTCGCTTTCTACGTGACTGCCTTGCTGAACAAGATTTGCCACCTTCCTTCTCCCATTTCCTAAAACCCAACCCACTGGGCACTCCCGTTCCTAATCATGCTCGTCTCCTACTTCAACAGCTCATTCTTTCTACAAAGTCTGAGGTTGAAGATGCCTTCTTTACTCTCCGTCAGCGTCAACGTGCTCTTCCATAAAACCTCTGTAACCTTGTCACTACCATTGTTTTTGATACTGCTCGCCTGCATTCACAAATTCATTCTTCTAAACTACAGAATAAACTTCAGCGTCTCATCTCAGATATTCCTTGGTCTAAATTCTCCCTTACCGTCTGTGTTACTAATCTGTCTTCTGTCACACTCTCTCAACCTGAGCTTTGGTCTTTCCTTTGCCACTTCACCTGCCCCTCGCGCTGGTATCGACCTGATTAGCTCTTTTAATTCTTTTCGTCAGTCTCGCTCTCGTAATCTTCCTGACTTGTCCACTTTTCGTGACGCTCTCCTTCTTACTCTTCAAGCCACTGTGTGGCGAAACGTTTCCTCAATAAAGATACCCAAGTGTTGCATATGTGTCTAATTTATCAACTTGTCGGTTCTCTGAACCATTTATCTACATTCCAGTCAGACACAACAACAACATCTTGGGATCTTAATACAGGGAATGATTCACTTGCCTAACCCTTAGGCATGACTTACTTCCACATTTGGATTTGTCATGTGTGACACCATTTACGACTGCTGCACCTCACCTGCCTACAGTATACAAGCCACTTTTTCGCATATATGCTGAATTCTTATCAAGATTGAGTGACTGATTACATCGACTCAAGGTTGAGGGACTAATTAACTCAAACTCCTACTGTTCTTCATCATTCTCCTTTGTATGGAACTGATGAAGCCACTGTGTGGCTAAACGTTTCCTCATTAAAGATACGAAAGTGTTGCACATGTATCTAATTTATCAACTTGTAGGTTCTCTGAACCTTTCATCTATATACCCGCTTGTTTCGGCGTGGTGCATTTATATATAAACATACATAAATATATATATATATATATATATATATATATATATATAATATATATATATATATATATATATATATACATATATATATATATATATATATATATATATATATATCATACATATATATATATATATATATATATATATATATATATATATATATATAATATATATATATATATATATATATATATATATATATATATATATATATATATATATATTATATATGTCGTGCCGACTAGGTAAAACTTGCGATTTAAAACTACAGATTTATACGCTCTCCAAGTCATTCTACTTTGATACATTCTCTCTAAATGACCAAACCACCTCAACAACCCCTCTTCAGCCCTCTGACAAATACTTTTAGTAACTCCACACCTTCTCCTAATTTCCACATTCCGAATTTTCTGCATAATATTTACATCACACATTGCCCTTAGACAGGGCATCTCCACTGCCTCCAGCCTCCTCCTCGCTGCAGCATTTGCAACCCATGCTTCACACCCATATAAGAGTGTTAGTACCACTATACTTTCGTACATTCCCTTCTTTGCCTCCATGGATAAAGTTTTTTGTCTCCACAGATACCTCAACGCACAACATGCCGTTTTTCCTTCATCAGTTCTATGGTTAACCTCATCCTTCATAAACCCATCCGCTGACACGTTAACTCCCAAATATCTGAAAACATTTACTTCTTCCATAATCCCTCTCTCCAATGTGATATCCATTTTTTCTTTATTTAAATCGTTTGATACCCTCATCATCTTACTCATATCTATGTTCACTTTTAACTTTCTACCTTTACACACTCTCCCAAACTCGTCCACTAACCTTTGCAACTTTTCTTTAGAATCTCCCATAAGCACAGTATCATCAGCAAAAAGTAACTGTGTCAACTCCCATTTTGCATTTAATTCTCCATAATTTAATCCCACCCCTCTCCCCAACACCCTAGCATTTACTTCTTTTACAACCCCATCAATAAATATATTAAACAACCATGGTGACATTACACATCCCTGTCAAAGACCTACTTTTACCGGGAATTAATCTCCCTCTCTCCTACACACCCTAACCTGAGCCTCACTATCCTCATAAAAACTCTTTACAGCCTTCAGTAACTTACTACCTATTCCATACACTTGCAACATTTGCCACATTGCTCCCCTATCCACTCTATCATATGCCTTTTCTAAATCCATATATGCAATAAAAACTTCTCTACCTTTATCTAAATACTGTTCACATATATGCTTCACTGTAAACACTTGATCTACACATCCCCTACTCACTCTAAAGCCTCCTTGCTCATCTGCAATCCTTCTCTCTGTCTTACCTCTAATTCTTTCAATAATAACCCTGCCATACACTTTACCTGGTATACTCAGTAAACTTATTCCCCTATAATTTTTACACTATCTTTTATCCCCCTTCCCTTTATATAAAGGAACTATACATGCTCTCTGCCAATCCCTAGGTACGTTCCCCTCTTTCATACATTTATTAAACAAAAATACCAACCACTCCAGCACTATATCCCCCCCTGCTTTTAACATTTCTGTCATGATTCCGTCAATTCCAGCTGCTTTACCCCCTTTCATTCTACGTAAGGCCTCACGCACCTCCCCCACACTCACATCCTGCTCTTCTTCACTTCTAAACGATGTTGTACCTCCCTGGCCAGTACATGAAATTACCGCCTCCCTTTTTTCATCGACATTTAAAAGTTCCTCAAAATATTCACGCCATCTACCCAATACCTCCAGCTCCCCATCTACTAACTCCCCTACTCTGTTTTTAACTGACAAATCCATTCGTTCCCTAGGCTTTCTTACCTTGTTTATCTCACTCCAAATTTTATTCTTGTTTTCAGCAAAATTTCTTGACAGAGCCTCTCCCATTCTTTCATCCGCTCTTCTTTTGCACTCTCTCACCACTCTCTTCACCTTTCTTTTACTCTCCATATACTCTGTTCTTCTATTAACACTTCTGTTTTGTAAAAACCTCTCATAAGCTACCTTTTTCTCTTTTATCACACCCTTTACTTCTTCATTCCACCACTCACTCCTCTTTCCTCCTGCACCCACCCTCCTATAGCCACAAACTTCTGCCCCACATTCTAATACTGCATTTTTAAAACTATCCCAACTCTCTTCAACCCCCCCACTACTCATACTTGCATTAGCCCACCTTTCTGCCAATAGTTGCTTATATCTCACCCTAACTTCCTCCTCCCTTAGTTTATACCCTTTACCTCTCTCTTACTTGCTGTTGCCATTTTCTTTTGTCCCATCTACCTTTTACTCTAGCTGTAGCTACAATCAAATAAATATCTGATATATCCGTTGCCCCTCTATAAACATGTACATCCTGAAGCCTACCCATCAACCTTTTATCCACTAATACATAATCCAACAAACTACTTTCCTTACTGCTATATCATACCTTGTATATTTATTTATCCTCTTTTTCATAAAATATGTATTAATTATTACCAAACCTCTTTCTACACATAGCTCAATTAATGGTTCCCCATTTACATTTACCCTGGACCGAAATTTACCTCTACTCCCTCACAACATTTTTACCCACTTTAACATTAAGATCCCCAACCACAATTACTCTCTCACTTGGTTCAAAACTCCCACACACTCTCTCAACATTTCCCAAAATCTCTCTCTCTCCTCTACACTTCTCTCTTCTCCAGGTGCATAAACACTTACTATAACCCACTTTTCACATCCAACCTTTATTTTACTCCACATAATCCTTGAATTTATACATTTATATTCCTTCTTTACCTGCCATAACTGATTATTCAACATTATTGCCACTCCTTCTTTAGCTCTAACTCTATTTGAAACCCCTGATCTAATCCCATTTATTTCTCCCCACTGAAACTCTCCTACCCCTTCAGCTTTGTTCTCTTAAAGCCAGGACATCCAGCTTCTTTTCATTCATAACATCTACACTCATCTCTTTCTTATCATTCGCACAACATCCACGCACATTCAAACATCCCACTTTGACGGTTTTCTTCTTCTTCTTTTTAGTAAGCTATACAGGAAAAGGGGTTACTAGCCCATTGTTCCCGGCATTTTAGTTGACTTTTACAACACGCATGGCTTATGGAGGAAATATTCTTATTCCACTTCCCCATGGATATGAAAGGAAAAGCAATAAGAACAAGAACTATTAAGATAAAATCAAACAAAACTCAGATGAGTGTGTATACATGAACGTGTACATGTTTGCGTAGTGTGACCTAAGTGTAAGTAGAAGTAGCAAGACGTACCTGAAATCTTGCATGTTTATGAGACAGAAAAAAGACACCAGCAATCCTACCATCATGTAAACCAGTTTCAGGTTTCTGTTTCACAGTCTCCTGGCAGGATGGTAGTACCTCCCTGGGTGGTTGCTGTCTACCAACCTACTACCTACAATTTTTAAATGTTTCTGTCCCACCGGGAATTGAACCCGGCCCCTCCGTGCGTGAAGCGAGAGCTTTACCCGATTAGGTAAAACTTGCGATTTTGTCTTAAATAGCAACGCTCTTCTTGCCATATAAGACAAGCGAAAATTTGTGTATGCAATAATTTCGCAAAAATCATTCTGAACCTAACGAAACAAATATATTTCATTGTGTTTGTTTATTATTAAATTATTGTAAACGTATCTAAAATATATTTAGTTAGATTAGGCTAAGTTAAATTGCGCTTGTTATAATAAGGTTAGGTAGGTTTTCTAAGTTTCTTTTGGTTCAAAATTAGAAATTTTTACATCAACATAATTGAAAAAAATATATCTTTAAACGTATAAAAGAATATTTTAGAAAGGACTTAATTTTAAATGAGTTATTGCTAATTGACCAGTTTTACCTAATCGCAGACAATGGCTTCAGGAAGAAATCCAGTATTCTTCCTTGAAGCCTTTTATCCACTTCTCGAGGTATGGCCCCACAATTTGAACCAGAGGTGGACCCTATCCTATATATATATATATATATATATATATATATATATATATATATATATATATATATATATATACATCTATATATATATATATATATATATATATATATATATATATATATATATATATACATATGTATATATATATATATATATATATATATATATATATATATATATATATATATATATATATATTATATATAGAATGGGGTCCACCTCTGGTGTCAATTGTGGGACCCATTGCCTCGGAGAAGTGGATAAAAGACTTCAAGGAAGAATATTTGATTTCTTTCTGAAGCCATTTGAATATTCCACTTCCCTACCACCCCATCTTTTTTTTATACAAACTTTATTTCAAGACAAAATACAAAATACAATGGGGAGTAAAACAACATAGATAACAACTCAGAGCTACATGTCAAATACTTCGTCCAACTCCCCGGCAGTGGGCCGTGCCCAGAATACTGCAGGCATTTCCCCTCTGGATCGCAACACTGAGTCTCTGAAAGAGGAAGCTGGTCGCCTTGTGGTCCTTGGTTTCTATGATGAGTTTTCCACCCAGCTCCTTGAGTAACTTTAGAGCACACTTGCCCCATGCTCCATGGGTCTCCGACCCTATTGGGATGAAGTTATAGCAAGATGGAAGGTCTTCATATTTGCGGGTCTTCTGGGTCTCCCTGTGGCTGGCAGCTCCACCCCTTCGGCTAAGGAGTGTGGCAGGTAGGTGTCTGCCAATGTGGCAGCACAAGTGTAGTCCCAAGCAATCTGCTTACCATCCTTCCAGGGTATCATGGTGGCTCCATCAGGACGCTTTTGACTTCCATCAGACCTCTGCACTTGGGGTTCCCGTTGAGCTGGGCAACGGGCTGTGCGGGGCTTCTCTTTATGATGTCATTGACCTCCTCATGTCTAGCATACTTCCCTTCTGATGTGTGACACACTAGACCATGAAGTCCGAATTGGTCAGCCGTCGCCCTGCCGCAAATACACCTATGTTCGGTGAGTATGGGGGCGGCTAGGCCGATTAGGTAAAACTTGCGATTTTGGCTTAAATAGCAACGCTCACCTTGCCATATAAGACAAGTGAAAATTTGTGTATGCAATAATTTCGCCAAAATCATTCTGAATATAACGAAAAAAATATATTTCATTGTGTTTGTTTATTATTAAATTAATGTTAACGTATCTAAAATATATTTAGTTGGGTTAGGCTAAATTAAATTGCACTTGTTGAAATAAGGTTAGGTAGGTTTTCAAAGTTTCTCTTGGTACAAAATTATAAATTCTTACATTAACATAAATGAAAAAAATATATCTTTAAACGTATAAGAGAAAATTTTAGAAAGGACTTAATTTTAGATGAGTTCCTGCTAATTGACCAGTTTTACCTAATCGGCACGACATATATATATATATATTAGCTTAAATTCTTATCTTACACTAAAATAAATAAACATACGTGTCTATATTCAAAATATAAGTGAATTCTTCTTTGCACAATGGGTTTTAAATAAGACAGAAAGGTTAAATATTAAATAAACTGTACTCATTACTTGGCCTCTGTTGTGTTCATTACTGGTTGACTAAGACACTTTAAGCATCTCACGATTACTTCATTTAATTCGTCAACAATGTTAATTTCAGTAAAATATATATGGTCTTTCGGTTTTGCATTTTTCGTGTATTCTCAATTTAATGTTTGCAAATTACCTATGTGAGAAATCCTTCATTCTTTCATAGCTATGATTAGTACCTCAATAAATGCTAGTCTGAAAAGAATGTACATTGATGGGTGCAACTGAGTGCGGAACTGTTACCTGTAAATTTCACCCTATGGAAACTCCTGAATTCCACACATTGTCGTTCACCGAACTTCAGGTAAAATTTCATAAAAATATGCAATTATAATGAATATAAGTAAATAATGAATATGAGAACATGATGAAATACATTGAGATTTATGAATGGACCGTTTGGAAGAGAGAAGATTGATGAATGGGCCGGCAGGAAACTTACAGATTGATGAATGAGCTAGCAGGAAATGGGTGACTCTTGACTGGACCAGCATTATACATGAATTATTATGAGCGCACCAGCAGAATATATTGAGATAAAAGTATGAGTTATCAAGATAGTAAAGATTAAAGGCAAAAGAGGGTGATGGTTGGAGAATGAAGAATGAACCACCAGGTGGTAGACGAGCTTCTGTGCCAGCGGTTCACAGCGGAGAGTGAAGAATGAGTCAGCAGATGATGGAGGAGACGTCTGAGAATGATGATTGGTCTAGCAGGAAAACCAAAGATGGGAAAATGTCCTTGAAACTCAACTGTAATATTGCTTGGAGATAAGATATATTTACAAAATAATGGTATTTTCTGCCATATTTTACGCTAAGACAACAAAAAACCAGTCTGAAATTGCATAAAATTTTATTGCATTGTTTTTAGGATATGCTCATTACATATAGATTCTTTTTTTTATAGTGCACCTTAAGATTTTCATTGCTCTTCCTATTTGCAAATATTTACCCATCTTCTACTGTGCGAAAGTAAAAATATAGTAACGTCATAGCTTATTTGATGAAGTAGACAGTTGCATAACACATGAATTAATCGGACACATTTCGACAACCAGTGTCTTTTTCAATACAAATATAAGTCTTGGAAACAGTGTAAGACGAGGTAATTAAACCCTACTCCCAGAAGACGGTGTTTAGTCTGTTAGTCTCGATGAATCTGAAGCACAGGCTTGAATATGGATTCTAAAATAATGGAATCAAATGAAATGAATGAGTTGAATTCATCATCGCAGGTGGGTGGGAACTACTAGTGAGAGTCGAGTGTCTCACTCTCAGTATTTTATCTTCCACGGAACTGAATTTAAAGTTTCACTGTCAAATGAAATGTCCAAATAATAATGATGCCCAGATGGAACACATGTGTCTAATTCATCAACTTGTCGGTATTGTAATAATCAATCCTTCCTCAGTGTTTACCAACTAGGTGTTATAATCAAGGAATTGATTTTTTATGACAGTTATTATCTAGTCTGTGTAACTGACTTGCTGCAATGGCCGGCACTGAATGTTTATATTTCAAGAGTGATTATGGTAATTGTGACTTATTATATGTTATTTTGTGAATCGATATGCTGGTACGTATAGATAATTAGCCATCATCTTGCCTTGTGTGCTTCCCAGTAAACCAGTTATGATAAATGGTTTGGAAACCGAAAAGTTGAAGAATTGAGACACTTATGCAAAATATGGGAATCTTTATTGAAGAAACGTTTCGCCACACAGTGGCTTCATCAGTCCAATACAAAACAGGAAGGTATAAGGAGAGGAGGAGTTTGAGACAATCAGTCCCTCTGCCTGGAATCGATGTGTTCAGTCCATCACTCTTGTAGAAAGTACAGCATAGGGCCAGAGAAATGGCTTATATACCCCTTCCTGCTTTGTATTGGACTGATGAAGCCACTGTGTGGCGAAACGTTTCTTCAATAAACATTCCCATATGTTGCATAAGTGTCTCAATTCTTAAACCAGTTATACCTTTCATGGCTTGATATAAATTACCAACCTACAAAGAAATAAATTTTCCTCATCCTGCTCAAAATTAAGACAATGGAACACTTATTGCTAGTGGAAAATATTCAGAGAAGTATGAAACGTTATAAAATTAAATTACGCAGTTCACTTAACTCAAGATCTTTGGAAAGGGTGGAGGGGGTGTATTTCCTCCCGAATATAAACTTGCATTATTGACTCATTACCCTCTTGGTAATGTGGAGGGCGAGTGTTGCTGGTGTAAATAAAGATTTTTGTCTTAAGTGTGTTGTGTTAAATGAAGAATGTGTTTTAGAAATCGTTAGCAAGACAATATTATCTTAGTGATGTGATAACCACTCTTGAAAGTGATGCTATATTTCTAAGCTTACTCTCATTAACATTGGACTTGTCATATCCTTCATCTTGCACTGAAAATAATATTACGTGTTAGGAGATGCTATATATGTGGAACAAGCAATAATTTAAATATTTACTAAGAACACTGAAGTACATAAAGGCCTTTGTCACAAGTAAATAATTTCCGGCAACAAATATTGCAATAAAACAATTTGGTTTATTTTAGAATACAATGTATTATTACCTGAACTCTAATATCTAAAATATGATATTTTCATGTGATCATAAATTTTTGTATGCATGAGTCAAATAAATTGCTTGGTATAAAGCCACCTAATACAAGGTTTTTCTCACATTATGTTTGAGTCATACAGAGGGACACTTGAAAATATACATAAAAGTATAATGCGAGAGAAATATTTAAATGAATTAGAAAGAAAAAAATATAAAGCAAAAAATTCTAAAAGACAATTTAGTGGAAAATACAAATTCTAATAATACAGAATCTCGCAGCAGAACACAGAAAGACTGATGAGATGTCCAACGAAGAGAATAACAAACATTCCCTGAAACAAAGAAGGAATCATCAATATGCTTGGTGTAATTATTGATTTAAAGATAATTACAATTTCAGTTACAGATGCAGATTTTCAATAACAATTCATTGATGAGGTATTCACTCAGTTCTTTGACAAAGAGGAATCTTTAGTTTTCTGTTCAAATATTTCTGGCCTTATTGAAAACATGGGGATGTCATACAAAGCAGATGAATGGAGACTCTTCATTGATTCTTCTAAAAGAAGCTTAATGGCAACTCAGCTGCATCTGTGCCAATTGGCCATAGTGTTCATATGTCAGAAACTTACGCAAATATGAAGACACTAATATCTGCAATCAAGTACCAGAATCACAATTTTCTCAATTGTGGTGATTTAAAAGTAATTGCTCTCCTACTAGGTCTTCAAGGTGGATACACCAAGTATCCCTATTTTCTGTGTCTTTGGGATAGTAGGGCAGACAACCAGCACTATGAACAAAAAGACTGGCCACCAAGAACCAGCTTCTTACCCGGAAATCACAACGTGAAAACTGTGCCACTAGTTGACAACAAGAAAATTCTGCTGCCATCCCCTCTACATCAAATTAGGGCTTATGAAATTTTTTGTGAAGTCCTTGAACAAGAATGGAACTACTTTCAAGTACCTGGAGTCAACGTTTCCTCGTATAAGTGAAGGCAAGCTAAAGGCAGGAATCTTTGTTGGCCCTCAGATTCGGGAATTGATGAAGGACAAGTATTTTGATGAAGCATTAGCAGGTGTCGAGGTGAATGCCTGGTTTCATTCTAGCAGATTGTCCACAACTTCCTGGGAAACAGGCGCTCTCCCGAATATGAAAAAAATGATCTAAGACCTGATTTCAAGTTTCCAACAACTTGAGTCTAGAATGAATGTGAAGATGCACTTTTTGCACTCACATCTTTACTATTTTCCCAACAATTGTGGGGACTACAGTGAGGAACAAGGAGAGCGGTTCCATCAGGATACTTGCACCATGGAAACTCGATACCAGGGCAAATGGAATGTCAGCATGATGGCAGATTACTGGTGGTCATTGAAACGTAATAGTCTCGATGCACAGCACAAGCGAAAATCAAAGGTGGTCCTCCTTTCTTTGATTCAATATGTTGGCTAACCATTAGGAGCATATTTTTTAATAAAATCATTTGATTTGATTCAGATTGATTTGGAATTCTTATGTTCTTAAAACTAACAGAATGTGCATTTTCATGATTACTTGCCTATTTTTAATAAATTACCAATTTATTAAAAATTCACATTTTTTATTATTATTAATTTGTATTTCATTCAAAATTCATTCGTGATAGAGCAAAATGGTTTAGATATTTACAATCAGCAGCCCAAGAATATGTAAGATCGCAACCATGAATAAAAAAAAAATGAAAAAAATCCAAAAGCAGACCAGTGTTACTTAACATATTTTCGGTAATTTTGCCCAAAAAATTTACAATTTTTATAGGTCCTTGATGATGTAAAAAAAAAAATATAGATCCTTCATGATGGGAGAAAGCTTTTGGAATTTCATTGTTTATTTTTGACAGTTGTTGTCTTGTATATATATATATATATATATATATATATATATATATATATATATATATATATGCAAAAAGATCACAGTAAACAGGTGATATCAAATATGCGAAGAAACACTATGAAAAATAGAAGAATTCCAAGCGCTTTCGTGATACTCACTTATCAAGGAACTATAACAGGAAACATGACAAGAAGGGCTTATTAAGGGCGAGACTACACCTCACAGTCACATCACACTAACAAAGACTACACCTCACAGTAGCGTAACATCGCACGACTCTGTGAAGAGGAAAATAAGAAAGGACCTGAAACTCTTCCCAAGAATTAAGATTAGTCCAATTTATCATTAAATTCTTCCCAAATTTTATTAATTATAAATGAATCCAATTTATATAAACCAAAAGAAATATTCATATTATTATCCAAAAAGGGACAACCAACCTTATTCAACCAAAAATATGTTGGTTCTCCTTACCATGAAAACTTGGTTGATATGCCTTCCTTTCTTAAGAATTTTAATATCAAAGTTGTATTTAAAAATCTTGATACAGTAAAAGACTTTTGATAAAAATTCCCCAAAATGCTGACGGATGTGTCTATAAGTTTCCCCTGTAAAATATGCGATAAAGTTTATTATGGTCAAACTGGTAAAAGTCTTGAACTAAGATTAAAACAACATAAATATAGCATTAGAACTGGACAAGATTCTAATGCTCTATTTATTCATGTGAGAGATTTTAACCATCCAATTGATTTTCAAAATGCTGAGAAGGTTGTATCAAGCAAGTCCATGGTTGAGAGAAATATAATAGAATCATGTTTCATTAAAAGCAGTTTTGAAAATAATATGAATATTTCTTTTGGTTTATATAAATTGGATTCATTTATAATTAATAAAATTTGGGAAGAATTTAATGATAAATTGGACTAATCTTAATTCTTGGGAAGAGTTTCAGGTCCTTTCTTATTTTCCTCTTCACAGAGTCGTGCGATGTTACGCTACTGTGAGGTGTAGTCTTGTTAGTGTGATGTGACTGTGAGGTGTAGTCTCGCCCTTATATAAGCCCTTCTTGTCATGTTTCCTGTTATAGTTCCTTGATAATGTGAGTAGTCACGAAAGCGCTTGGAATTCTTCTATTTTTTCATAGTGGTTTTCTTGCATATATATATATATATATATATATATATATATATATATATATATATATATATATATATATATATATATATATATATATATTAACAAACACTGATCTCTGGCCGACGGAGACTCGAACCTACGAACCTCATGACAAGGTACGCAGTGCTTTACCGACCGTACCACACTGGTCCAATACCTTGGCATCCAGCTTTCGCTAGACGTTATTCCAAGGCAGCCAGCTTTCAGGCAGGAAGGCTTACAGCTTTTCATCTCATCCCCTGCATGCATCGACACAACTAGAGATTTTTACAATGCTAGGAATTCGCAAGAGCAGGCGAAATATTCACAAACACTGATCTCTGGCCGACGGAGACTCGAGCCTACGAACCTCATGACAAGGTACGCAGTGCTTTACCGACCGTACACACTGGTCCAATACCTGGCATCCAGCTTTCGCCAGACGTTATTCCAGGCAGCCAGCCAGGCAGGAAGGCTTACAGCTTTCATCTCATCCCCTGCATGCATCGACACAACAGAGATTTTTACAATGCTAGAATTCGCAAGAGCAGGCGAAATATTCACAAACACTGATCTCTGGCCGACGGAGACTCGAACCTACGAACCTCATGACAGTACGCAGATTTGCTAAGGAATTGCAGAGCAGGCGAATATTACAAACACTGATCTTCGAGAACTCGACCTCGAACTCATGACAAGGTACGCAGTGCTTTACCGGTAAAGCACTGCGTACCTTGTCATGAGGTTCGTAGGTTCGAGTCTCCGTCGGCCAGAGATCAGTGTTTGTGAATATTTCGCCTGCTCTTGCGAATTCCTAGCATTGTAAAAATCTCTAGTTGTGTCGATGCATGCAGGGGATGAGATGAAAAGCTGTAAGCCTTCCTGCCTGAAAGCTGGCTGCCTTGGAATAACGTCTAGCGAAAGCTTGATGCCAAGGTATTGGACCAGTGTGGTACGGTCGTTAAAGCACTGCGTACCTTGGCATGAGGTTCGTAGGTTCGAGTCTCCGTCAGCCAGAGATCAGTGTTTGTGAATATTTCGCCTGCTCTTGCGAATTCCTAGCATTGTAAAAATCTCTAGTTGTGTCGATGCATGCAGGGGATGAGATGAAAAGCTGTAAGCCTTCCTGCCTGAAAGCTGGCTGCCTTGGAATAACGTCTAGCGAAAGCTGGATGCCAAGGTATTGACCAGTGTGGACGGTCGGTAAGCACTGCGTACCTTGTCATGAGGTTCGTAGGTTCGAGTCTCCGTCGGCCAGAGATCAGTGTTTGTGAATATTTCGCCTGCTCTTGCGAATTCTCTAGCATATATATATATATATATATATATATATATATATATATATATATATATATATATATATATATATATATATATATATATATATATATATATATATATATGTGACTTATAGGTAGTAGGTTGGTAGACAGCAACCACCCAGGAGGTACTACCGTCCTGCCAGGTGACTGTGAAACAGAAATCTGAAACTGTTTTACATGATGGTAGGATTGCTGGTGTCTTTTTTCTGTCTCATAAACACGCTGGATAACAGGTATATCTAGCTACTTCTACTTACACTTTAGGTCACACTACACTGGCATACACATGCATATATATACATACACACATCTAGGTTTTTCTTC
>WNWK01042391.1:0-16001 GCA_009830355.1 Cherax destructor | reverse complement strand
AAAAAAAAGAGAAGAAAAAAAAACTTTATATAACGGGATGCTTGAATGTGGTGGAGTAGTAGGATGATAAGAAAGAGATGAGGATGTTATGAATAAAAAAGTTGGATCCCCCAGTTCTGGAAAAAAAGCTAAGGGGGTAGGTTTTTTTTCGGGGGGGAGAAATAAATGGGATTAACCCCGAGTTTTGGTTGGGGGAAAGGGGGGTAGCAATAGTGTTGAAGGACGTTATGGAAGGAAAAGGGAATAAAATAAAACTGGATTATGGGATTAAAAAGGGTGATGAAAAGGGGGCAAAAAAGTGTGTATACCCCTTTTTACTTCCCATTTTCTCTGCATTAAACCGAGGGAAGCCACTGAATGGTGAAATTTCCAAAATTTCAGATGTTGAAAATCCTCATTTTGACGATGACAGAGAGAGGAGGTTGGGGTAAAGTCGAAAATTTGTGTGTGACATGTCAGTCATAGTTTAAATTCGTCACAAATTCTATTAATTATATACTATTTTATTTTATGTAGCCCTGAACTAATTTTCATATTGAAATGAGTACTATTTTCTTTGAAACTTGATTAGATTAAATTTCGCTTAACCAAGAACCTGCTTGATACAGGACCTCCAACAAATTTCAGACCATTGGGACTTAAATGTCATATCTGCAAAAAAAATTTGGGGGCGAAGGCAGATAGATGCAGCAAGTGGAGAAAGCAGAGATTACAACTCAGAGCGTGAACTCTGACATGCGCAAGCTCCACAAACTCGACCAGGACTCTACGCCAAAGACCGCCGGGGACGACGCAGGACGATTGGGGACCCAAAAAATAATATTTTTTTAGAATTTTACATCGAGGGAATTCAAATGAATTGCGGCAAAGAGAGCCCCCATCATGCCATGGGTTATGGGCAGACTAAATCTAATGGTTTATAGACTACTTAATACTAGAGAAATTTATTGTTTGTTATATTTAAAAACATTATTTTAAATTTTATAGCAGATGTTTCCCAAATTTTACAAACTGGGGACTTTACATTATGACAAGGTGAAAGTATTTTGTAGGTTGGTTATATCAATAGTAAATACTGAAAATATTAGGGGAAAATAACACTGAGGTTGTTGAAAGTAATTTACAGTGTGAGAATGCTTCAGGTTGGTGTGGGGGGGGAGGATTTTTTCTAATTAGTATTTATTAATGATGAACTTTGGGAATCTAGTTTTGAAGTTTTAAGATTTAGGTAATTTGGGGGTTTTTTGTGAATTGAGTTTGAGTATTTAGTTTGGGGGGAGGGTGGTTTTGAGGAGTCTTAAAGATGTTCAGACCCGGTTATTTTAGTATTTACGGTAAAAATTCCAGATTTTGGGGCCCTTTATGTGCATAGAATTTTTAAATGATATGGGCATGGGGTATATAAAAGTGAAAGGAACAGGAAGCACCGACGCCCGGCCCCCAAAACTGGTCCCGGGGGTAGAAAATTCATCAAAGATATAAAGGTATAGTAGACGAAGAGCTGTTGAAAAGTAACCTTGCCATTCTATTTGACTTTTCATTCAATGACGATCACAACACTGACAAAGAGGACAATCAGTTTTTGCAGATTCTATCACTGTCGGTGAGCTGACCTGAGAGACTTTTGAGTGGGCCTATCTTTTCTTTAATCTTACTTCAGTATACCTGAAAGAAACCTTTTGGGTTACTCTTCGAATCCCTTGCTACTTTAACCTCATAATATCTGCTTTTCTTATTACCTTTTTTTTTTATTTCAAGCTCTAATTGAATATATTAATTTTTTAAGTGCCCCTCTCCTCTTTTGATTCGCCTGTAAATTCCTCTCTTTTGACCAGTGAGGTGTTTTAATCTCTTGTTTATTCATTTTGGATCATTTTTGCTTGATCTAATTTCTCTGTTTGGAACATAAGTTGTTGGTTCAGCTAGAACTATGCTCTGAAAATCGTCATATTGGCAACCATCACCACCTACTTGACACATAGTCAGGTCATTCCAGTTCAACCCACCTAGGTAATTTCACAGTCCTTTGAAATTGGCCAAGCAGAAGTCAGGGACAGAGACTTGATTGTAGTTATTAGGGTAATTCCATGATATATTGAAACTGAGTGATTTGTGATTGCTTTCCCCAAGCTCATCATTTACTTCAAGATTATTAATTAGTGATTCCTTATTGGTAAGAACCATGTAGGTTATTTCCTCTAGTTGGTTTTGTCACAAACTTTTTTAAAAAGCAATCTTGAATCGTATCAAGAAAATTGCCAGACTCCAGATTTCTTGTCACATTGCTCCAGTCAATTTGTCTAAAGTAAAAATCTCCCATTAACACAACATTTTCATATGTAGATGCCTTATGAATTTCGTCCCATTGAGGCTTACTGCACTCCCTGTCAAGGTTTGAGGGCCTATAAATCATACCTAAAATTAAGTTTTCATGACCCTCAAGAAACTACAACCAAAGATATTCTGAATCCGACGCTTCTGATTTTATATCTTTTCTAATTTCTGCTGTTTTCAACCCTAGTGCTGCAACCTGATTGTTTCCCACACACACACACACACACACACACACACACACACACACACACACACACACACACACACCCATTCCTCTATATTCTATCACTTTAAAGTCCTGGACAAGTCAGCAATGGCCCCCTCAATCGAGTTGGCTAATGCTACCACCCCTACTCCAGAGAGATGTACCCCATCCCTTACATACATATCATGTTTGCCATAGAAATTGTCCCAGTTATCAGTGAATGGGATTGCAAGTTCCTTGCAGTACCTGTCTAGCCAGCAATTTACACCAGTTGCCTTAGACATCCATTCATATGATTGGGACCCCTCCCTTAGACCTAATTAAATCTATAACTGACCTGTACTTATCTAGCAGCTCCTCTCTCCTACCCTTCCCGATATCATTTCCACCAGCAGTAAGACAGATAATGGGTTTGTTCCCATTACCTGACATGATATTTTCCAACTTGTTGACTATGTCATCAACACTAGCTCCTGAGACACGCCCTCTGTCTCACCTTCCTATCTCTATTACAGAAAGCATGGTCCATATATCTTACCTGTGAGTCACACACAGGAATGTTCTTACCTTGATTAGCAGGTGGAGTTAGTGGTACCTTTAACCTCACTAACCACTGAAGTACACTCGTCCTGGAGAACAGAGAATCGATATCCTACCTTCAGATCTTCTGGATTAACCTTCCTTATCTTGATGCTTCTACCAGTAGTGGGAATCACTTCCTAAACGAAGAGACTTCTTGATTCTCCGGTACTCTCCTGGCCCGGGGTCTTTTCCAGATGGTGACCCGGCCTTGGCTCCATGTCGTGGGAGTATCTGAGACCTATGTCTCTTATGGGAGGAGGTACAAATACCTCCTCATCTTCTGGGACCAACTGTCCCCAGGCCTAGCCCCATTCCCTGCCCTCACGGGGCTCGTAGGGAGAAGCTAGGCCTCTGGTCTGCCATCTTCCCCGCCCCAGGGGGGGCTCGTGGGAATGGCAGTCTCGTGAGCTGCAGGTGGTAGCAAGCTCTGGCTCTGGCACCTTCCCCGCCCTAGGTTGGCTCGTGGGAGTGGTGAACCTGTGATGATACTGTTTGTGACCTTTTCCCCCTCACCAACTCCACCCATCTCACACTCCCAATTCCATCTAGGCGAATTTTCAGCCTCCTATTTTCCTCTTGGAGAAGTAGAATTTCCTTCAACACTTTAACCTGAGATTGTAAAAAACTACAGGAGCAAGCCATAGTGCTCTTTAACCGTCCGCACTAATCCCCCAGACATCTTAGGACAGAATGACCTCTCGTGACCACTGACCTCAGATATACTTAGGACCACTTTATTGAAGACATTACGGTCCTGGGACCTTGATCATTGCCACCTCTAACACCATCGTTCAAGAGACTCATTAAAATATTTCCACAGTCTTAGCCTATATAATCTTAGAGCTACGTAACAGTTATAAGATAAAACCTCTACTCTACCTCCGGTGTCTTGCACATACAACTCTCATTCCGGACACTATATATAGCATGTATTCTCTCGCTCCTGTATTTGAGGTGATCAATGTCTAGTATCCAAAAACGTCTTCAATAAAGATGGCCTAAGTATTCGAGTACATTAACCTCAAGCGATAGTCTGGCACCCAACATCACTCATCATCAATTCATAATAATCAAACCATAATTTTAATGTAGATGAATGGTTCAGAGAACCGACAAGTTATAAATTAGACACATATGCAACACTTGGGTATCTTTATTGAGGAAACGTTTCGAAAAACAGTGGCTTCATCAGTCTAATACAAAGTAGAAAGGTGTAAGGAGAGGAGGAGTTTGAGGTAATCAGTCCCTCGGCCTGGAGTCGATGTGTTCAGTCCATCAATCTTGTAGAAAGTACAGCACATGTCTGTACTTACATATTACTGAAAAAATATTCTTTCAGTTTAGGAAATTTGGAAATTTAGTGCTATACCTAAATTATAATTAACTAAGGAGTGTAAGTCACAGCTTGGACAAAGATCGTGCCACAGGGGTGGTAATCCCTGTGGCAACTAAGGAAGGTTCCTCGACATCAGTGAGAAGATCTTAATCCAAGGAACTGAATTTGATCTCTCATTCCTTGGATTGTACCTGATTGCCTTCCATTGCCCCAAGAGCGGTATGACCCTTACGGCTTTAGCGCTCCTTTAAATGTAATAATGGTACATAAAGAATGTAAAACAAATAATATAAGTTCAGGACACAGGAAGAAAGGGACTGAGGAAAATATTCTTAGCAGTTGTGAGATGATGACAGCACATGTCATCTTTACTATTCTTAGCAGTTGTGAGATGATGACAGCACATATCATCTTTACTATTCTTAACAGTTATGAGATGGCGACAGCATATGTTATCTTTACTATTCTTAACAGTTATAAGATGGCGACAGCACATGTTATCTTTACTATTCTTAACAGTTATGAGATGGCGACAGCACATGTTATCTTTACTATTCTTAACAGTTATAAGATGGTGACAGCACATGTTATCTTTACTATTCTTAACAGTTATGAGATGGCGACAGCACATGTTATCTTTACTATTCTTAACAGTTATGAGATGGCGACAGCACATGTCATCTTTACTATTCTTAACAGTTGTGAGATGGTGACAGCACATATCATCATTACTATTCTTAACAGTTGTGAGATGATGACAGCACATGTCATCTTTACTATTCTTAACAGTTATGAGATGGCGACAGCACATGTCATCTTTACTATTCTTAACAGTTTTGAGATGGTGACAGCACATGTCATCTTTACTATTCTTAACAGTTGTGAGATGATGACAGCACATGTCATCTTTACTATTCTTAACAGTTATGAGATGGCGACAGCACATGTTATCTTTACTATTCTTAACAGTTGTGAGATGGTGACAGCACATGTCATCTTTACTATTCTTAGCAGTTGTGAGATGATGACAGCACATATCATCTTTACTATTCTTAACAGTTGTGAGATGGTGACAGCACATGTCATCTTTACTATTCTTAGCAGTTGTGAGATGATGACAGCACATATCATCTTTACTATTCTTAACAGTTATGAGATGGCGACAGCACATGTTATCTTTACTATTCTTTAACAGTTGTGAGATGGTGACAGCACATGTCATCTTTACTATTCTTAACAGTTATGAGATGGTGACAGCACATGTCATCTTTACTATTCTTAACAGTTATGAGATGGTGACAGCACATGTCATCTTTACTATTCTTAACAGTTATGAGATGGTGACAGCACATGTTATCTTTACTATCCTTAACAGTTGTGAGATGGTGACAGCACATGTCATCTTTACTATTCTTAACAGTTATGAGATGGTGACAGCACATGTCATCTTTACTATTCTTAACAGTTATGAGATGGTGACAGCACATGTTATCTTTACTATTCTTAACAGTTGTGAGATGGTGACAGCACATGTCATCTTTACTATTCTTAACAGTTATGAGATGGTGACAGCACATGTCATCTTTACTATTCTTAACAGTTGTGAGATGGTGACAGCACATGTCATCTTTACTATTCTTAACAGTTATGAGATGGTGACAGCACATGTCATCTTTACTATTCTTAACAGTTGAGATGGTGACAGCACATGTTATCTTTACTATTCTTAACAGTTATGAGATGGTGACAGCACATGTCATCTTTACTATTCTTAACAGTTGAGATGGTGACAGCACATGTTATCTTTACTATTCTTAACAGTTATGAGATGGTGACAGCACATGTTATCTTTACTATTCTTAACAGTTATGAGATGGTGACAGCATGTGTCGTGCTTTTTTTTGCAGCATTTTGGGGAAAGTGTTATGTAAATTAATATCTGGTTCATCCAGTCTTAAACTGTATGTAAAGTTTGTCATTGGTGTTTCGAATTTGTTGCCGTCTGTTATTAATATGCTCAGTAATGGTGAATTTGTTGCCGTCTGTTATTAATTAATATGCTCAGTGATGGTGAATTTGTTGCCGTCTGTTATTAATTAATATGCTCAGTAATGGTGAATTTGTTGCCGTCTGTTATTAATTAATATGCTCAGTAATGGTGAATTTGTTGCCGTCTGTTATTAATATGCTCAGTAATGGTGAATTTGTTGCCGTCTGTTATTAATATGCTCAGTAATGGTGAATTTGTTGCTACCTTTGTTTATATTTGTTATTACTTATTGTTAATATGCTCTGTAGTGAATATATTTTTACCTTGACTTTTTGTTAAATGTTGAACATTGTGTATGTTTGAGGGAGGAGGTGAGGAGAGGGTTAAACTCTTCTAGTTGTGCTTTCATGGTAAGATGAACTGCTGCTGCTTCATTTAATCTACCTTGACAGACATTTATTGCCCTCTGACCTCACTAGTCCGATCACCGGTTCTTGAAGCTGTGTATGGAGTTTGCCCACTCTCACTCACCTAATTTTATTCTCATATACACACTTGAGACTTTATTATAAAGAAATACTTTCTAATGTCTTTGTGGCTCACCCGAGTCTAGTTTGCATCATAGCCATTTTCTTTAATATTCAGTAATAAAATAAGAGCAGTTGTTGAGGCATCAGTGTGTTCTCCATATTACTTCTCCGATTAACTGAAATGTCAGGATGCTTAGCCCAGCGGAAGTGCTTATCACACCCATGCGTTGTACTTGTGTAGGCATTGTTTTTCTACTATTGAATTTACTGGCTAAAAGGTGTTATCTCCGTTTATTCCGAAGCCCAGTCCTAAGATATACTGTCACTCCCCTCCCTCAGGATGCAACCCATAAAAATTATTAGGGTAATTCCATGATGTATTGAAACTGAGTGATTTGTGATCGCTTTCCCCAGGCTCATCAATAACCTCAAGTTTATTAATTAGTGATTCCTTGGCAAGAACCAAGTCAAGTAGGTTATTTCCTCGAGTTGGTTCTGTCACAAACTGTTTTAAAAAGGACAAAATCACTCCCTATGAAAATAAGAAGCTTGGTAGACGTTTTTGCCATTTTTTTGACCTGATTTTGCACGAGAAGTATTTTGGATTTCTCTCAAATTTCATTTATGTTGTTTTTGCTTTCCCTCTCTCTCCTGGACTCTGTATGACGCATTCATTTTGAGCTCAGTGTTTTCCATTTCTCTAGCCAGTTTTCCTTTCGTTATTCAGAGAGTCTGCTTCCGTTGAGGAGCTCTGTTATCAGCCATTTTCACCTATACCAGGTACAGACACTACTGTTGTGACTGTAGATGGTAGATGAAAATATACTAGTCTTAGGCCCGTTGTTATTTATAATAAATCTCAATGACCTTGACGAGGGAATTACTAGTGATATGAGCAAATTCGCCGACGACACGAAGATAGGTAGGATAATTGATTCAAACATAGATGTCATAGAACTTCAGGAAGATTTAGACAAACTTAATTCGTGGTCAGAAAAGTGGCAGGTGCAGTTCAATGTAGATAAATGCAAGGTTCTGAAGCTCGGGAGTGTCCATAACCCAAACACTTATAAGTTAAATAACGTAGAACTTAGCCATACAGATTGCGAGAAGGACTTGGGGGTGATGGTAAGCAGCAACCTTAAACCAAGACAGCAATGCCTAAGCGTACGTAATAAGGCAAATAGATTACTGGGATTTATATCAAGAAGTGTTAGCAACAGAAGTCCAGAGGTTATATTACAGCTTTATACATCATTAGTTAGGCCTCACCTAGATTACGCAGCTCAGTTTTGGTCTCCATATTACAGAATGGACATAAATTCGTTAGAAAATATTCAGCGTAGAATGACTAAATTAATACATAGCATTAGAAATCTTCCTTACGAAGAAAGATTGAAGACCCTTAAATTACATTCACTTGTAAGACGTAGAATGAGGGGAGACATGATCGAGGTATACAAGTGGAAAATGGGTATTAACAAAGGGGATATAAATAAGGTCTTGAGGGTATCTCAAGACCTTATTTATAGTTAGTGGTATGGGTTTTGGGGGGAAAACAGTGAAGTTCCAGTGTAGTAATATTATAAGTTCTAGGAGAACTAGTAATAGGCAGAATAAGGTGGACAGTGGAAAGCTAGTGACACTAGATGACAAGGACAGTAATAGGTATAGTGGAAAAACAGAAATGAGCAGGAAGGGTAAAGAGAAAGGAGGGTCTTTAAATATTTATTACACCAATAGTCGTAGTGCTAGGAATAAGATGGACGAGTTGAGATTAGTTGCAAGTACGGGTAATATTGATGTTTTTGCAATAACTGAGACATGGTTTAATATGAAAAATCGGGACTTGCCTGCCGAATGTCACATTCAGGGTTTTAAATTGTTCCAAGTAGACAGAAGTATCGGGAAGGGGGGTGGGGTGGCACTCTATGTCCGTGATCATTTAAATTGTTGCATAAAAACGGGTATAAAGTCTGAATTAACACATACAGAGTCTGTCTGGATAGAATTTTCAGAGGGTGTGAAAAATTTATTTTAGGCGTGATTTACCGTCCTCCAAACTTAGATAGGGAACAAGGAGACTACTTTGGGAGGAAATTGTTAAGGCCACAAGGCACGATAACGTAGTAATTCTAGGGGACTTTAACTTTAGTCAGATTGATTGGAATTTCTTGACAGGAATTTAGAATCTAACGACTTTTTAGAAGTAGTTCAGGATTGCTTTTGAAGCAGTTTGTAACAGAACCTACAAGGGAAATAACCTACTTGACTTGGTTCTGGCAAGCAAGGAAACCCTTGTTAATAATTTAGAAATTACAGAGGAACTCGGCTCAAGCGACCACAAGTCAATTACTTTTAGCATTGAATGGATGTATGATAGTAGGGATAATTCAGTAACGGTCCCAGATCTTCGCTTAGCAGATTATAATGGACTTAGAGAACACTTATCAACTGTGGACTCGGGTGACGAAGAGAGGTATCTATATGACAGTTTTCTTAACACTATACAGGCTGCCCAAAGAACATTTATCCCGTATAAAGAAATTAGATCAAGTAGAAATGACCCAAAATGGATGAATAATAGGCTTAAGTATCTTTTAGGGCAGAAGAAAGGAATTTATAGGCGCATAAAAAGAGGTGAGGGTCATTTTATAAATCAGTATACTGACATTAAGAGGGACGTTAAAAAGGGAATAAGAAAAGCTAAACGGGACTATGAAATTAAAGTTGCTAGGGATTCAAAAACTAACCCAAAAAGTTTTTTCCAGGTTTATAGAACAAAAGTTAGGGATAAGATAGGTCCCCTTAAAAATAACTCTGGGCATCTTACTGACAAGGAGAATGATATGTGCTCTATTTTTAATAATTATTTTCTCTCGGTTTTCACACAGGAAGACATTAATAATATCCCAGTAATTAATTTTTACAGAGGCCCAGAAGAAGATAAATTATGTAATATCACAGTCACTAGCGAAATGGTTAGGAAACAACTAGACCGACTGAAACAAAATAAATCGTCGGGTCCTGATGAGCTTTTTGCAAGGGTTCTTAAGGAATGCAAATGGAACTCTGTGAACCAATATCTAACATTTTTAATTTATCTCTTCAAACAGGTGTAGTGTCTGATATGTGGAAGATGGCTAATGTAATTCCTATTTTTAAAGCAGGGGACAAGTCACTACCGTCAAATTACCGCCCAATAAGCCTGACCTCAATTGTAGGCAAATTACTAGAGTCAATTATAGCTGATATTATTAGAAGCCATCTAGATAACCATAATTTGATTAATGATACTCAGCATGGATTCACTAGGGGCCGTTCCTGCCTATCTAATTTATTAACCTTTTTCACTAAAGCTTTTGAGGCTGTTGATCACGATAAAGAATTCGATATTGTTTATTTAGACTTTAGTAAGGCTTTTGATAGAGTACCGCACCAGAGACTGTTAAGGAAAGCGGCAGCTCATGGCATTGGGGGAAAAGTGCTGTCATGGATCGAGTCATGGCTCACTAATAGGAAGCAGAGAGTGTGCATAAATGGGGTTAAATCCGAATGGGGACTTGTAACAAGTGGTGTTCCACAGGGATCAGTATTAGGCCCATTGTTATTTATAATATATATCAATGACCTTGACGAGGGAATTACTAGTGATATGAGCAAATTCGCCGACGACACGAAGATAGGTAGGATAATTGATTCAAACATAGATGTCATAGAACTTCAGGAAGATTTAGACAAACTTAATTCGTGGTCAGAAATGTGGCAGATGCAATTCAATGTAGATAAATGCAAGGTTCTGAAGCTCGGGAGTGTCCATAACCCAAGCACTTATAAGTTAAATAACGTAGAACTTAGCCATACAGATTGCGAGAAGGACTTGGGGGTGATGGTAAGCAGCAACCTTAAACCAAGACAGCAATGCCTAAGCGTACGTAATAAGGCAAATAGATTACTGGGATTTATATCAAGAAGTGTTAGCAACAGAAGTCCAGAGGTTATATTACAGCTTTATACATCATTAGTAAGGCCTCACCTAGATTACGCAGCTCAGTTTTGGTCTCCATATTACAGAATGGACATAAATTCGTTAGAAAACATTCAGCGTAGAATGACTAAATTAATACATAGCATTAGAAACCTTCCTTACGAAGAAAGATTGAAGACCCTTAAATTACATGCACTTGTAAGACGTAGAATGAGGGGAGATATGATCGAGGTATACAAGTGGAAAATGGGTATTAACAAAGGGGATATAAATAAGGTTTTGAGGATATCTCTCCAAGAGAGAACCCGCAATAATGGATTCAAGTTAGATAAGTTTAGATTTAGAAAGGATATAGGAAAGTATTGGTTTGGAAATAGGGTAGTTGATGAGTGGAACAGTCTGCCTAGTAGGGTTATTGAAGCAAGGACCTTGGGTAGTTTTAAATTTTGGTTGGATAAATTCATGAGTGAGAGGGGTTGGATTTGAGTGGGAATTGCACATGAGTAAATAAAATTATCAAAGCTTATTTCTTGGGTAGCATTGAAAATTAGGTTAAACAAATATTCTGTTAGTGGGATGGAATGTGAAGGACCTGCCTAGTATGGGCCAACAGGCCTGCTGCAGTGTTCCTCCTTTCTTATGTTCTTATGTGACGGTAGATGTAACAACATTACAGAACGAGTGGAGCTCGAACCTGTCACAGCTGTCCTAAAACTCGTACAAACACATTATTGTTGTGAAGGTAGACGACTAGATATGGACATGTCGGTGAAAGTCCCAACACTTACATATCGCATGTTATTTAAAAATTTGATTAATTTTTGTTTTTGAGCGGGGGTTATGGAAGGACAGACTATTACCAGCGCTGAGGTTGGTAGATGGATCTATAACTTCATAATAAATAGAACACAAAAAGTAATAGTAAAAATTAAAGTCTGAGGCAGCTATAGTGAAAAGCTGTTCCACAAGGCACAGTACTCGCTCTCATCCTGTTCCTCATCCTCATATCTGACATAGAGATGTAAGTCATAGCTCCGTGTCTTTCTTTGCGGATGACACCCGAATTGCCATAAGTGTCCTCCATCAAAGACACTGCAAGACTCCAAGGGGACATCAACCAAATCTTTAAATGAGCCGCAGAAAACATTATGAAGTTCAGTGAAGAGAAACTTCAGCTACTCAGATATGGAAAAACTTGAGGAAATTTAAACTTTATCAGGGTATAAAACAAATTCTAACCACACAATAGAGCGAAAAACTAATGTGAAAGACCTGGGAGTGATAATGTCAGAGGATCTCACCTTCAAAGATTACAACAATGTATCTACCTCAGCTACTAGAAAAATGATAGGATGGATAATGAGAACCTTCAACACTAGGGACGCCAACCCCATGATGATTCTTTTCAGATACATGATAATATACACTTGGAAAATCCTTGAGGGATCAGTACCAAAATTTCACACGAAAATCACTCCTAAGAAAGAAAAAGACTCGGCAGGAGATGCAACATTTCCCCAATGAAAAGCAGGGGCGCCACGAGTACACTGAGAGACAACACAATAAGTGTCACGGGCCCAAGACTGTTTAATTGCCTCCCAGCATACATAAGAGGGATTACCAATAGACACCTGTCTGTCTTCAAGAAGGCGCTGGACAGACACCTAAAGTCAGTGCCTGATCAGCCGGGCTGTGGTTCGTACGTCTATTTTACGTGCGGCCAGCATTAACAGCCTGGTTGATGAGACCCTGATCCACCACGAGGCCTGGTCTCAGACCGGGCCGCGGGGGCGATGACTCCCGAAACCCTCTCCGGGTAACTCCAGGACGTAGCTAGTACCGGTAGATTAGAGACGCGTGTCTGGTTGCCACGCCCTGCTCGCACCACGTGGGTCGAAGGGGGATAGGGGTATTGGGTGATGGGTCACGAGGGGGGTGGGGGGATTAATTGTGGCGGGTTGGGACCGGTGGTATGGGTAAGGGGGAAAGAATGGGAAGGTAACTTTCCCCACTGTGCTCTCCAGTTTATCGACCGCCAACACTCCTGCCTCTGCTTCCATACACATGGTTAAGTATTTCTCTAACCCAGCGGTCCCAGCACCACTGATGGTATGTAGGCTGTGATCGTGGCTCCTCATCTCAAGCATTATTATTGTTGTTATTATTATTATTATTATTATTATTATTATTATTATTATTATTATTATTATTTATATTGTTATTTAACATTAGTGTTTATATTATATTAAACATGCAGGGTAGACAGGTGCTATCGAAGTTTGGTCATGTAGTGAAGTGTTATATTACATAAAAGGTGTACCAAGGTTTACCGCTTACTCTGAACATAATAACAGACTGATGATCTCAAATCCGCAAGGAAATTACATATTGAGTGTTGGTGCAAGAATACTTTTATAACTGATCTCTTGGACTTTTAAAGAATACTGGAAGAAATTAACGTAGAACGAACATACACACACACACACACAACACACACACACACACACACACACACACACACACACACACATATGGTCCAGCAACTGGCTCCTGGAGTTAAGTCCCACCAAATGCAAAGTCATGAAGATTGGGGAATTGCAAAGAAGACCGCAGGCGGAGTACACTCTAGGGGGCCAGAGACTACAAACCTCACTCAAGGAAAAGGATCTTGGGGTGAGTATAACACCGGGCACATCTCCGGAGGCTCACATCAACCAAATAACTGCTGCAGCATACGGGCGCCTAGCAAACCTAAGAACAGCATTCCGACATTTAATAAGGACTCTTTCAGGACCTTCTACACTGTGTACGTCAGGCCCATATTGGAGTATAGTATGCAGCACCAGTTTGGAACCCACACCTAGCCAAGCACGTAAAGAAACTAGAGAAAGTGCAAAGGTTTGCAAGAAGACTAGTCCCGGAGCTAAGGGGTATGGCCTACGAGGAGAGGTTAAGGGAAATCGACCTGACGATACTGGAGGACAGGAGGGGGGAACATGATAACGACATATAAAATACTGAGAGGAATTGACAAGGTGGACAGAGACAGAATGTTCCAGAGATGGGACACAGCAACAAGGCGACACAGTTGGAAGTTGAAGACTCTTATGAATCACAAGGATGTTAGGAAGTATTTCTTCAGTCACAGAGTGGTCAGGAAGTGGAATAGTTTGGGAAGCGATGTAGTGGAGGCAGGATCCATACATAGCTTTAAGAAGAGGTATGATAAAGCTCACGGAGCGGGAAGAATGACCTAGTAGCGGCCAGTGAAGAGGCGGGGCCAGGAGCTGTGAATCGAACCCTGCAGCCACAACTAGGCGAGTACAACTAGGTGAGTACACACACACGCAAACACACACAGACAGGCGATTTTAACAATGTAAGACAAGCCACGGGGGATGGAAATCTTCAGCTCAAGTACTTTAACACGTTTCCGTGTGTCATTAGGAACTATGCAATGTTGCAAGAGTAAAAACCTTACTGTCATATGTATGTGTGGTCTTGTAAAACCTTACTGTCATGTGTATTTGTGGTCTTGTAAAACCTTACTGTCAAGTGTATGTGTGGTTTTGTAAAACCTTACTGTCATGTGTATGTGTGGTTTTGTAAAACCTTACTGTCATGTGTATGTGTGGTCTTGTAAAACCTTACTGTCATGTGTATGTGTGTTCTTGTAAAACCTTACTGTCATGTGTATGTGTGGTCTTGTAAAACCTTACTGTCATGTGTATGTGTGGTCTTGTAAAACCTTACTGTCAAGTGTATGGTATCAATGTTCACGTGGGGTGGTGGTAGATTCTAACAATTGCTGGAGGTCAGCTGAAAGTATCTTCTCTCTGTATTTGCTTATGCATATTCACTTTACGCATTGCAATCCAAAAACTAACTAGTTTCGGTACATTTAAAACTGAGATTGCTAACTTTTATAATTGAAATGCAGAGGTCTAAATTTTACATTATCAAGGATTTCATATAAAGTTAAGTGAAATAATGCAAACCCCGTACTAGAGTGTTTCCTGGACGAGTGATGCTCAGTGTTGACCGGGTCAAAATCACTCGCCGAAAAGCGTCAATAGAGCTTTTATACAGAAGCCTTACTAGTACTGTATGATTTTGTAGCGCGTTGTGTTTGTATCATAGGAAGCCCCAGAGGCACACGTGTCGATCTTCCTGACATTAAAGCTGCTGCATCAGTAGTATTGCCATGGCAGGCTGCCGCTGTATTATTACTAATACCAGAGAACATCGAATACTGCTTAGGTTTTTACTCCTCAAGAGTTATATGAAATAAATTTCTGATAGACTTTGCAAAGATTAAAATGATTAACTCTTAATATTTGTACAAGAATGGTATACAATACCAACAAGATGAAGATTTAGACACATGTGCAACATCTGGGTATCTTTATTGTAGACGTTTCGCCATCCAGTGGCTTTATCAATACAGATTCTAAGACATAATTCAAAAACAAAAGAACTATATACAAAAGATGAGGTAATCAGTCCCTCAGCCTTGGAGTTGGTGTGAAGAGCACCGTAGTCGTGTAGATTCTGGAGCAGAGGCAAAGAGGCTGGCGCTTATATACTAATCGTCAGGTGGAAGGGTAGCAGACGAGGGCATAGTCACTGGTAGGCTACCCGTCCTCCACCTATATATATATATATATATATATATATATATATATATATATATATATATATATATATATATATATATATATATATATATATATATAGTTATGTTTTATTACATAATATGGTACAAAAGATTTGAGAGATACATTGTTGATATAAAGATGGCATATACAGTACACGAGGTGGAGATACATGTCTAGTACATATTGTTACATCTTTGTCACTGATTATAATGCGAAAATCTCATCCAGCTCTTCCGAGCTGGTGCGCGTGCCCAGAATACAGCATGCATTACCCCTCTGAACAGCAGCGCTGAGTCGCTGGAACAGAAAACTAGCTGCCCTGGGATCCCTAGTTACCCTGTTGAGTCTTTTGCCCAGCTCCTTGAGGAACTTAGATGC
>WNWK01042390.1:0-16001 GCA_009830355.1 Cherax destructor | reverse complement strand
GGTGGGTGAGTACAGAGGCGGGTGAGTAAGAGGTGGGTGAGTCAGAGGTGGGTGAGTACAGAGGTGGGTGAGTACAGAGGTGGGTGAGTACAGAGGTGGGTGAGTACAGAGGTGGGTGAGTACAGAGGTGGGTGAGTACAGAGGTGGATGAGTACAGAGGTGGATGAGTACAGAGGTGGGTGAGTACAGAGGCGGGTGAGTATAGAGGTGGGTGAGTACAGAGGTGGGTGAGTAAAGAGGTGGGTGAGTACAAAGATGGGTGAGTACAGAGGTGGGTGAGTACAGAGGTGGGTGAGTACAGAGGTGGGTGAGTACAGAGGTGGGTGAGTACAGAGGTGGATGAGTACAGAGGTGGGTGAGTACAGAGGCGGGTGAGTATAGAGGTGGGTGAGTATAGAGGTGGGTGAGTACAGAGGTGGGTGAGTAAAGAGGTTGATGAGTACGGAGGTGGTTGAGTACAGAGGTGATTAAGTACACAGGTGGAGTCAACATCAACAGTGTTAAAGAGACGAGGTGCGACTCACTGATCTCCACTGTAACAACCTGGACAACACCACACCACCATCAACCCTGACACCAGTGACACAGACAGTGACATATATATATATATATATATATATATATATATATATATTTTGTGTGTGTGTGTGTGTGTGTGTGTGTGTGTGTGTGTGTGTGTGTGTGTGTGTGTGTGTGTGTGTGTGTACTCACCTAATTGTACTCACCTAATGTGGTTGCAGGGGTCGAGACTCAGCTCCTGGCCCCGCCTCTTCGCTGTCTGCTACTGGGTCTCTGCCTCCTGCTCCATGAGCTTTATCATACCTTGTCTTAAAACTATGTATGGTTCCTGCCCCACTATATCTTTCTCTAGTCCATTCCACTTCCTGACTACTCTGTGGCTGAAGAAATGTTTCCTCACATCCCTTTGTGTGTGTGTGTGTGTGTGTGTGTGTGTGTGTGAGTGTGTGAGTGTGTATGTCGTGCCGAATAGGTAAACTGGTCAATTAGCAAGAACTCATTTAAAATTAAGTCCTTTCTAAAAGTTATCTTATACATTTAAAGATATATTTTTTCATTTATGTTAATAGTATAAAAATTAATGATTTTGTACCAAAATAACCTTAGAAAACTTACCTAACCTTATTATAACAAGTGCAATTTAATTTAGCTTAATCCAACTAAATATATGTTATATTATTTTCCAATAATTTAATAATAAACAAACACAATGATATATAATTCTCTCGTTAGATTCAGAATGATTTTTGCGAAAATATTGCATACACAAATTTTCGCTTGCCTTATTCGGCAAGAAGAGGGTTGCTATTTAAGCCATAATCGCAGGTTTTACCTATTCGACACGACATGTATATATATTTGTCCACGAGAATTAAAATCTTCATAAATTACCCCTCCTCTGTTCTTTCTTTAGCTTCCTGTTCTTTATTTAGCTTCCTGTTCTTTATTTAGCTTCATGTTCTTTCTTTACCTCCCTGTTCTTTAACTTCATTCATCTGTGATCTTCTCTCACTCCGAGACTTCAAAGTTTCTTCTTCTCTCTCATCTGTGATCTGCTTTTCCTTTCACGATCAGTTTGGCCAAAGAGCATTATTTTGTTGGTGACTGTGGTGGTGGTCCTGGGGACTGCGGTGGTGGTCCTGGGGACTGCGGTGGTGGTCCTGGGGACTGCGGTGGTGGTTCCGGGATGAAGATGGATGGGCGTGTTTTCCTCCTGAGTGTTCTTGGCTGTGTATCCCTCGCATCTTCCACACGGTGAGTCAAGCTTCACCTTAACATATAATCCCTTAGCGGGTACCTTAATGTGCTTTACTGCTAAATTTTTAATAATAATAATAATCTTTATTTCTACAAGTACATGTACAAGGTATACAGACCAATGACATACTACTATATAGAAAGCCCCTTGTTATGCAGAGAATTTCGGGAAAATTAAGTCAATTTTGTTCAAGGATGTGACCCACACCAGTCGACTAACACCCAGGTACCTATTTTACTGATGGGTGAACATGGACAGTAGGTGTCTTAAGGAAACACGTTCTAATGTTTCCACCTATACCGAGGATCGAACCACGGACCTCAGTGTGTGAGCTGAGTGTGCTAGCAATCGAGCTACGGGACACCCATAGCTTCCAGGTTTTTGCTTGTAACTTGCGAACGTCTCATCTGATCGGATTCGAACTTTCTGCACTGGTGTACTGTAACCAGGGCTAGGTTCATGCAACTATTGGCATATGCTGGTGCTCTATAATCAGAGTTATGTTACTGACAAATTGATAAATAAAACACATGTTCAGCATCTGTGTGTCTGTACTGAGAGGCGTGTCGCCTGCCCAGCAGACTTTTATCAGTATAATACAAAGGTATGAAGATGGAGACTTTTATAATAGAGCCAGTGGTAGAAGTGGAGAGGTGCAGAAGTTGAAGGCATCGTCACAAGTGGGCAAGGTCCACTAGGCAACGTAGGTCATACTTATAAGTTGAGTTGAGCCAGAAATTCAACACAACTTCATGGCTGAATCTCTGGCTCACCTTATAACCCTGACCTACTTTCACTAGTGGGCCTCACTCACATGTAACAATGTCTTCAACTGCTGCATCTCCCCACTTCTACAACTCTTTCCCTAAATTTATGACTCACCTTATAGGACCGACCTAATTTCTCTAGCAGGCCTCACCCTCATGTAATGATGTCTTCAACTAATTCACCTCTCCACTTCTTCCACGGACTCCATTAAAAAGTCCTTGTGCTCATGGCCACAGTATTTTTCACATGTATTTTATTCATCGGTTTATAAAGACCATCCCAAATTTTGGTTTCAGTGAGATAATTTGAGAAAGCATCTTCTGGTAGGCTTCAAACTTTCACTAATGGTGGGTTTTGCTTCAAGAAAGGTTCTCATTGATTTTAGGTTGTTTATGCATGCCCCGTGGCCTGGTGGCAAAGGCTGTCGCTTCACACGGTGAGGGTCCGGATTCGATTCCCGGCGAAGGGGTGGAAACATCGGACGTGTTTCCTTACACTATGTTCACCCATCAGTAAAATGGGTACCTGGGTGTGGGTCGCATCCTGGGACAAAACTGACCTAATTTATGCCTGAAATGCTCAGCATAACATGGGGCTTTATATATAGTAGTATGTTATTGATGTCAGCTATGGTCTGTATACCTTGTACATGTACTTGTAGTAAATAAAGATATTATTATATTATATATTATATTAATTTGTTATTTTTTTTAATAAATTTCTTACCTGACAAACGCCAATCACGATCGACTACAACTCCTAATCGCTTGTCTATATTAATTAGAGACAAATTTTTGGCTTGATCATGGACTGTTGTGGGGCTAATTTACCAATATTATTGAAGAAATTATTTATCAAGCGAGAAACCATTGTAGTCCAGGTGTTAATTTACTAAAATGTACTTCAAGTTTTCCCTCTGCCATGAGCCTCGTCTGACAGCTCATGGCAGTTATGCACATTCCAGTTTCTTTGAAGAAAATTATTGTAAGGTTGTAGAGAATTTTAAATAGAAGATAAATGACAAAAAAAAACAAATGAGTAATGCTGAAAATTCGCAGTTGTTTTTTTTTGTGGATTTTTTTTTTTTTTTAGTTTCATGAGATCAGTGAACATTACATATATTTAGTAATCCCTGAAGAGGGAGTATTAAGTGTTAACCTCCATTGTTTTTTCTCTTCCTCCTACTTTTCCATTTTATTTCGCTGATAACTCGAGAATCTCTCATCCGATCGGATGAAAAATATTGAAACTCTCATATATATACTATAGTGTTTTTAAATTTCCTGAGTTGAGTGACGCATTAAATACTGCACGGCATGATGCCAGAGTTAGTCTATTATGCAACCCATACCCATCCTGTGGGCGGTAGTCAACCCATACCCATCCTGTGGGCGGTAGTCAACCCATACCCATCCTGTGGGCGGTAGTCAGCCCATACCCATCCTGTGGGCGGTAGTCAGCCCATACCCATCCTGTGGGAGGTAGTCAACCCATACCCATCCTGTGGGCGGTAGTCAACCCATACCCATCCTGTGGGCGGTAGTCAACCCATACCCATCCTGTGGGCGGTAGTCAACCCATACCCATCCTGTGGGCGTTAGTCAACCCATACCCATCCTGTGGGCGGTAGTCAACAAATACCCATCCTGTGGGCGTTAGTCAACCCATACCCATCCTGTGGGCGGTAGTTGAAAGATTACAGAGGTACATAATGGGTCCAGGGACCGTACCTCAACATTACAGAGGTACATAATGGGTCCAGGGACTGTACTTCAACATTACAGAGGTACATAATGGGTCCAGGGACTGTATCTCAACATTACAGAGGTACATAATGGATCCAGGGACTGTACCTCAACATTACAGAGGTACATAATGGGTCCAGGGACTGTACCTCAACATTACAGAGGTACATAATGGGTCCAGGGACTGGGCCCCAAGTTATGTAGCTGAACTAGTTACAAAGGTAATGAACTCCAGGTAGATCTGGTCCAACATCAAGTACAAGGTCCAGTGACTGGTCAACAGTTACAAAGGTAATGAACCGGTCCAGGTAGATCTGGGTCACAATCATGACAAGTTACAAAGGTAATGAACTCCAGGTAGATCTGTCACATCATGCAAGTTACAAGGTAATGAACTCCAGGTAGATCTGGTCACATCATGCAAGTTACAAAGGTAATGAACCATCTGCACTCCTATACATGGTTACAATCATGAACAAATTACAAATGATGCCAGAGCCGGACATCTGTTAGCTATCTAAGGTTTCCCTTCATAACTTTAGGCGCTCTCTTCTTAAATTTGCATATACCATTCTTGATGTTTATTTCCATACATACAGTACAAACATACAGACATATAAGTAGGTCCCACGGCTCGGTTGGTAGCGCTCTCGCCTAACACACTGAGTGTCCATGGTTCAAACCCTGGCATGGGTGGAAATGTTGGGCGTGTTTCCTTACACTTGCTAACCCAGTTGTGGGTCGCATCCTGGGGGACAAGATTTGAAGGACCCATATGGAAATAAGACAGACAGTCCTCGATGACGTCTACCTGGAGGGTATTCCGGGGATCAATGCCCCCGCAGCCCGGTCCACGACCAGCTCTCCCGTTGGATCAGGGCCTGATCAACCAGGCTGTTACTGCTGGCCGCATATATTCCAACTTACGAACCACAGCCCGGCTGATCCGGCACCGACTTTATGTATCTGTCATTCTGTCATATAAGTATCTGTACCGACATTCTTGGGTTATCCTGCATGGCTAACACTCTAGGTTAAAAATCCAAACAAATCTTATCTTCACATATTTTTATATTTTGCTGCACTGGAATTTTTTGGCCACCTTCCACTATTCCTTCGGCAAGCACTGAGGTAGTGGAGTCTGTGCTTATGAAATATGGGGATACCTTTCTCATATTTTGAAACAGAAATACATCCAATGGAAATAAGTCACTCTGACTTTTTTGGGTTATCCTAGGTTTTCTACACGTATGCTGCTATGTATGATAATCTTTGTAACTGTATTTGTGTATACCTGAATAAACTTACTTACTTACTTATATAAATAGCTTAGGAAACCTACAAGTAGGTGAAAAAGACACTTGTGCAACACTTGTCTATCTTTATTGAGGAAACCTTTTTGCCAACCAGTGACTTTATCAGTCCTAGCCTATTGTCATGACCTGCTTCCACGAGTGGACGCTGCCCACTTGTGATGCTGTCTACAACTGCTTTGCCTTATCTGTCACCAGAATATAAGCCCCTTCCCCATCCATATGCTGTACTTTTACCGAGGCTGATGAACTGAACACATCAGGACGTATTGGTGTTCGTTGATGCCAGTGATTAGATTCCTGGCAGTTTCTCCTACGTTCATCTTGTTAAAACCTCCACATGGGATTTTGTAAAGTTCAGTATCCGCTGTCTGATTATGGCAGATGTATTTGTACCTAACATTGTCGTGAATTGAGGTGGCAGATGTATTTGTACCTAACATTGTCGTGAATTGAGGTGGCAGATGTATTTGTACCTAACATTGTCGTGAATTGAGGTGGACCTGGATCTAGAGGTGGAGGTAGCCTCAACATTTTTGTGATGTTGAGGGTACTAAGGATTAGTTGGGGCTCTTTGTCAACGATTTAGAATAAATTATGATGACGCATTGCCTTTCTTGGGTTGTCCTGGGTGGCTAACCCTCCGGGGTTAAAAACCAGAACAAAATTTTATTTTATCTACTAGTCACCTCTGTGTTCGACTGAAGAAACTTACTGTGTAGGCGAAATGTTTCGGCAATGAAGATACCAGAGTGCTGCACATGAAGATACCAGAGTGCTGCACATGAAGATACCAGAGTGCTGCACATGAAGATACCAGAGTGCTGCACATGAAGATACCAGAATGCTGCACATGAAGATACCAGAGTGCTGCACATGAAGATACCAGAGTGCTGCACATGAAGATACCAGAGTGCTGCACATGAAGATACCAGAGTGCTGCACATGAAGATACCAGAGTGCGGCACATGAAGATACCAGAGTGCTGCACATGAAGATACCAGAGTGCTGCACATGAAGATACCAGAGTGCTGCACATGAAGATACCAGAGTGCGGCACATGAAGACCAAAAAGACACAATACCGTGACTGAAACAATACACAAATAACCCTCACACTGGAGAGAGGAGCTTACCACGACATTTCGGTCCAACTTGGACCATTTACAAAGCTCCTCTCTCCCATGTACCTTGTACCCTGTTCAGCTATCAAAACTTTGGGGCCCAGTCCCTGGACCCATTATGTACCTCTGTAATCGTTTGACTACCGCCCACACGATGGGTATGGGGTGCATAATAAAGATCTTAAATAAATAATAAATAATCCCATGTGCGGGTTATTTGTGTAGTGCTGCTCATGGTTATCAGGAGGTCGTTCTTACAGGCGCGTTAGTAGGCAAACTTAGAAGATGAGGTGTTGGCCAATCTCCTAACCAAGTTAGTGAACTATAGTGGGCCGCACCCTGAGGAATGGCCTTGTTGAAAATAAGGATTGCTTTCTTTACTTATCCAGAGTTATTAGTCCTCCGAGGAACCTCGTGACGTTGAGAATAATCAAGGGGTGATTACAGCCTCAGAGGAACCTCGTGACATTGAGGAGTGAATTAAGTGGTGATGATAGCCTCTGAGGATCTTCATGACGTTGATAGGCGTGAATCAAGTAATGCTGGCAGTCTCTGAGGACCCTAGTGACGTTGATAGCTAATCAAGTGATACTAACAGCCTCTGAGGACACCTATAATGACAGCCTCTGAAGACCATCGCTATGTTGAACTTGAGTGAATCAATCAGTTGTGACAGTGGCCGGGGCGGCCTCGGACACTAAGCGACCTACAGTGTAAACAATACCTGAACAGCTGTTGACGCTGTGGCACTGTTATTGATTCGCAGTGATGGGAAATGCTGATACCAAGTTACATTTTAGGAAAGCAGTTGTGCAGCTCACAACAAAAACACAGGTGATCACGCCTCAGTGTTGACACTTTAATCAACACTTCATTAACCTTCATCTAGTATTGCAGACACTTAGCCAGCTGTGTTCAGCTTTTATCTTAAGTCATTCAGGAAGATTTTGCTATGTAAGGCAACTGTAAAGCTCAAAATTTGTGTAATGAACCCGAATAAACTTATTGAATTTACTCTGAAGGATAAATAACCCAGGACAACCCAGTGGAAATAAGTCATTTTTGTCTGTCTTTTTTGGGTTATCCTACGTAATTTACACATATGTAACCATGTATGATCATTTGTGTAACTGCATTTATGTGTACCTGTACCTAGATAAGCTTACTTAACAGTGTCATAAAAAGGATAAGTGTCAAATCACCAAGTGCCTTTGACACAATGGTAGGTAACTCACTGTGGCCATTATTATAAATAATAATAATAATCTTTATTTCTACAAATACATGTACAAGGCATACAGACATAGCTGACATCAGTGACATACTACTATGTAGCAAGCCGCTTGTTATGCAGAACATTTTGGGCAAATTAGGTAAATTTTGTCCTCATTAAATCTCTGCACCAAATTCACCTTAAACCAGCAAATATTAGAGCCTACAAGACTAGAAAATACACTGGACCTCATCTTCACTAACAACGATGATCTGATACGTAATATAACTGTATCAAAGACAATACACTCAGATCACAACATAATAGAGGTACAGACATGTATACACAGGGCTCCTGACCAGCAAATTGTGATCAGTCAGGAAGGTCTCTTCATAAAATTCAATTTTAATAACAAAAACATACAATGGGATCAAGTCAACTATGTTCTAAATGAAACAAGTTGGGAAGATATCCTAAACAACACAGATCCGAACCTTTGCTTAGAAAAAGTTAATGGAATCTGCTCAAGGCACATTCCATTAAGAAAAAAAGAGAAGATGTAAATTAGAGAGAGAGATGCTCCCTTTACAGATGAAGGCAAAGAGTCACAGAGCTGCTGAGAGGAGCCAATATATCTGAAATACGAAGGGAGGCACTGGTTAATGAAATTGCAAATATCAAACTTAAGCTGAAGGAATCTTACAAGAGACAAGAATTGCAGGAAGAACTAAAAGTCATAAAGGAAATTGAAAAAAAACAAAAACAAAATACTTCTTCTCTTATGTGATATCTAAGGAAAAAACAACATCCAGTATTGGGCCCCTGCTTAGGCAAGATGGAGCATACACAGATGACAGCCAAGACATGAGTGAGATACTAAAGTCTCAATACTAAATCCTAGAGGATTTAGTACCAAACTTCTACACGAAAATCGCTCCCTATGAAAGCAAAAGACTCGGCAGGAGATGCAACATTCCCCCAATGAAAAGCAGGGTGTCACGAGTACACTGAGAGAAAACACAATAAGTGTCTGGGGCCCAAGACTGTTCAACTGCCTCCCAGCATACATAAGGGGGATTACCAATAGATCCATGGCTGTCTTCAAGAAGGCACTGGACAGGCACCTAATGTCAGTACGTACCTGACCAGCCAGGCTGTGGTTCGTAAGTCTGGTTGCATGCGTTCAAAGCCTTCTCCAGGTATACTCCAGGTTCCTGTTTTACTGATAGGTGAGCATGGACAGCAGGTATCTTAAAGAAATGCACCAATGTAAGGAAACATGACCAATGTTTCCAGCAGTACAGGGGATTGAACCACGGACCTCAGTGTGCGACCCACAACAGTCAACTGACTGTAGATATTTACACTTCAGAACATTTTTAGTGGTTCAGTCCTCGCATGGGTGGAAACTTTGGTCATGTTTCTTTACACCTGCTGTCACTGTTCACCTAGCAGTAAGTAGGTACAGTGGACCCTTGATATCGGCCGTTCCGGGTATTGGCCAATTCGGATTTTGGCCGTATTGGACGCCACTCCGCCGCGTTCGTGAGTCAGTCTGGCTGTGTCTCTCGGTGAGTGAGCAAGACTCCGCGCATTCATCCAAACATTTTGTTATAAATAAGCCACCATGGGCCCATAGAAAGTTCCTAGTGCCAGTGTTGTGAGGCATGGCGAGGCTGCAAGTTCAGACAAACGTACGGCTGAAGAATTCGTGCATGAATTCAATGAGTACATAGAGGCTGAAGGAGTCCTCCCCAACAAGTGTTCAATTGTGATGAAACAGGCCTCTTTTGGAAGAAAATGCCAAAAAGGACTTACATCACGCAGGAGGAAAAGGCACTGCCAGGACACAAGCCAATGAAAGATAGGCTTACTCTTTTGTTCTGTGGTAACACTAGTGGGGATTTCAAAGTGAAGCCTTTACTGGTGTATCACTCTGAAAATCCCAGAGTGTTCAAGAAAAACAATGTCGTCAAGAGTAAATTGTGTGTTGTAAAAAGTTAATAATAAGGCATGGGTCACAAGGCAAATTTTCATTGACTGGGTCCATGAAGTGTTTGCCCCAGTGTGAAAAAATACCTCCAGGAAAATAAATTGCCACTCAAGTGCCTCCTGGTACTGGACAATGCTCCTGCTCATCCTCCAAACTTGGTAGACCTATTGTCTGTGGAGTTAAGCCCATCCAGCCCATGGACCAGCAGGTCATTTCTAACTTCAAAAACTCTACACGAAAGCAATGTTTCAAAGGTGCTTTGAAATGACCTCGGACACTGAATTGACCCTAAGAGAGTACTGGAAGAATCACTTCAATATCCTCCATTGCATAAGCCTTATAGGTAAGGCTTGGCAGGGAGTGACTTCCAGGACTTTGAACTCTTCTTGGAGAAAATTGTGGCCAGAATGTGTCCTCGACAAGGATTTTGAAGGGTTTGAGGCTGACCCTGACGACCCTACGCCTGTTGTGGAATCTATTGTGTCTTTGGGGATGTCCATGGGGTTGGAGGTGAGTGGCGAGGATGTGGAAGAGTTGGTGGAGGACCAAAGGGAAGAGCTAACCACTGAAGAGCTGCAAGACCTTCATCGGAACAGCAACAGACCTTAGATGAGGAAATTGCTTCAGAGGAGGAGGAAGAGAGAGGGGAGAAGGTGCCTTCTTCAGTGATTAGGGACATGTGTGCAAAGTGGAATGAGTTGCAAACTTTTGTGGAAAAATATAACCCTTACCAAGCTGATACAAGCCGTATCTGCAACATGTTCAGTGACAATACCTTGTCCCATTTTAGGAAAATCTTAAAGAGACGCCGGAAACGGAGCTCTCTGGACAGATTTTTTGTGCAAAATGGGTCCAGTGACTCAAGCTGGTCCTAGTGCCAGTAAAAGACAAAGAAGGGAAGTAACCCCGGATAGGGCTTTGATACCTGAAGTCCTTATGGAAGGGGATTCCCCTTCCAAACAATAAGCTCTCCTCTCCCTTGTTATAATAATAATAATAATAATAACCGCCATCTTCCATACGCCAACAAGAGTCTTCAATAAAGTTATGTAATAGTGATTTAAATGTTCATTTATCCATTTCATTAGTGCTTTATATTTATTTCTCATTGTTTTCTGTATATAAAACTATAGTTATTCTTTAAAAAATATATATTTTTAATATTTCTGGGTGTCTGGAACGGATTAATTGTATTTTATTCATTTCATTTCTTTGGAAAATTTATTACTTGGTTTTGTATATTATATTTTAGACCATTCTAACAGATTAATATAAAATATATTACTGTATATATATATATTATATATATATATATATATATATATATATTTATTATTATTATATTTTTTTATTTTTATATTTTTATTTATTTATTTATTTACGTGGTACCATGAGTTTGAATTAATTTATTCTTGAAATGCTTTGTAGGTGATATATTTTTCAAAAGGAAAAATAAAATCTATTTTACATTATTCCTTATGGGGATAAATTCGTTTGGTAATGGCACTTGAACAGCATTCTCGAACGAAAATATCGTAACTCGAGGTACCTCTGTATATATTTACAGTGGTATCTTGAGTTTCGAACTTAATTCGTTCCAGAAGGCTGTTCGAGTGCCAATACTGAACGAATTTATTCACATAAGGAATAATGAAAATTAGATTAATCCATTTCAGACCCCCAAAAATACACTCACAAAAGCACTTACAAAAATACACTTACATAATTGTTCGAGTTGGGAGCTGCTCGTAACTCGAGGTACCACTGTATATATATATGTATAGAAAGATCGCAGTCAGCAGGACTCGATACTGCTACTGAGATGGTCAAGATTCCCAGGCAGCGCTCTTATCCACTCAGCCACAAATGCCTGGTATAAAAGCCATGTTTCTTTCCCAGCCTGGACATGTCAGTGAGCTTCAAACATGGATTCAAGCTATTTCTGTCTCCTCCTATATGTTCTGACCTCACAAGCGATTTTTATATCAATGCACCACGCAGAAACAAGCAGGTACAGTGGTACCTCGGTTTACGATGGTCCCCAAACTCGCCCTTTTATGTAAGTTTATTTTTTTAAATGCTTTTGTAAGTGTATTTTTGGGGGTCTAAAAGAACTAGTCTATTTTATATTATTCCTTATGGGGATAAATTTGTTTCGTAATGGCACTTGAACAGCATTCTGGAACGAAAAAATATCGTTAACCGAGGTACCACTGTACGTATATACAGAGAAAGAACTTCACCGTTTTGAAGTTAAACTCCTCCAGAAACTCGGCCTCCAACCCTGTAGGATGAGCAGGAGCATTATCCATCACAAGAAGGACTTTCAGAGGCAGCTGTTTTTCTTGAAGATATTTCTTAACTGTGGGCCAAACACTTCATTGACCCACTCAATAAAAAATTGCCTGGTTACCCAAGCTTTACTGTTAGCCCTTCACATCACATTTAATTTACTTTTCATAACATTATTTTTCTTAAAAACCCTCAGGTTCTCCGAGTGATAGACAAGCAAAGGCTTCACTTTTAAATCACCACTTGCATTCCCGCACAACAAAAGAGTGAGTCTGTCCTTCATTGACTTGTGTCGTGGCAATGACTTCTCCTCTCAATTGATATAAATGCTGTTTGGCATTTTTTCCCAAAATAAACCTGTCTCATCATAATTTGAACATTTGTTGGGGAATAAAACCCTCAGCCTTACATAGTCACTAAACTCACTGACATATTTCTTGGCAGCATCTTTGTCAGAACTAGCAGCCTCCCCATGCCTCACTACACAGTGTATGCCACTTTTCTTCTTAAATTTCTCAAACCACCCATGACTGGCTTTGAACACTTCACTACCTGTATCAGCACTCGTTCCAGGAGTGTTTTTCAAGAGATCAGAGTGCAGATGTTTTGCTTTTTCACAAATGAAGGTCTCAGAAATGCTATCACCAGCTAACTGTTTTTCATTGATCCAAATCAACAACAATTTCTCAACCTCTTCAATTGTTTGTGGTCTTTGTTTCGTAACTGCTTTCACTCCTTTTGCAACATCAGCCTTTTTAATGGTCTCCTTATTTTTTAGTATCGTAGAGATCGTAGATTTCCCCATATGAAACTTGGTAGCAAGATCAGACATGTGGGCACCGCTTTCATATTTTGCTATGAGTTCTTTTTTTATCTCTGTTGTGACTCTAACCAATTTTCTTTTTGGTTGGCTGTTATCACTAATCTTCTTAGGCCCCATGGTGACTTATTTTAACAAACAGTATAAAAACCACCAAAAAATGCGAAGAAATGTGAAATAGTTTACAGCAAAGTTCAGCGTAGTTTTGCACTGAGCGACAACACCCGTTTGGAGACTGACAACATGTTCTGGCAGGTCATGTTTGTTTGGTCGAGTGCCGAGCAAACGGTCAACTACTGAGAAATTTTCTTACTGAACAAACCATTCGAGTACCGAATTTTTCGAGTGGGGAGCTGTTTGAGTTCCGAGGTTCCACTGTATGTGTATTACGTATATACATACCCAATATTATTTGTACAGCAGGCTCTTGAATAACATCATTTCATTCAGTGTCATTTCATTATAATGTTGATGAGAAAAGAAATTTAATTAATACAAGTTAATGTAAAATAAAAATTCGTAAAGCATTTGTTATTTCTTGTTTTTGAATTGCATGGTGGTAGGAGGGCTCCTTACAATTTTTGCTTTGCAAACATTTATTCTTTGATTTAGCCCTGTTGCAATAAGTGCTAAAGGTGCATGATGCACCCCTGGTATCTGTGGCCACAAAAAAAAAAAAAGAGAGAGAAAAAGTGACATTAGAAACAAAACTAGAAGTTTTAAAGAGGTTTTATGATGGACAGTGAGGTGTGGTTTTGTTATATACGTCATTTCACTGAAAGTCGCAGTTTCCAAGAACCTATTGATGGCGTTAAGTGAGGACTTACTGTATACATTTGATGTCCCTAAAAACATACATGTAATGTTTATTGTCCCTGTAGTCTTAAGTTAGGCTTAAACTTGTACTAATGTTGGTAGAATTACCGACAATGTGTAAAGTAAAAGGACACAGGTGCAACTAATGTGACATTTTATTGTGGCAATGTTTCGCTCTCCAGGAGCTTTATCAAGCCGTTACAAACAATACATGGACACAGAGGGTATATATAGGCTTAGAGTGAGGTGTAAAACTAGAGGTAGAAGTAATAATATTAGTTGTAGTAGTAGCTGTAGTAGTAGTAGTAATACAATATGGTAGAACAATCAACTTGCACATGAGTAAAAGGTTATAAAAAGCTATTACTTGGGTAGGATAAAAATAAATTAGACAAATATTGGCAGTTGGATTTGAGAAGGTCTGTTACAATGTTCCTCCTCTGTAATGAGCTTGTGTAGGATTAGCGGCAGAGACTATGTGATGGCAGGGTTTACTGTTTTCAGGAGGATTCTCGCTAAGACCTCAGAGATCATGAAGCTGCCTTTGTTTTGTTTGTGTTAGAAATGGCGATTAATGCTGATTCAAGGCACTTGTGCCTGCGGAAAATATTACTTCTACCTCTACCTTCTACTTCTACCTCTAGTTTTGCACCTCACTCTAGGCTTAAACTTGCCCGAAATGCTCTGCATAACCATGGGTTTTCTTCGTGCATTCAAATGTCAGCCATTCCTGTATAAACAGTGTATCATGTGAAAATAAACTTGAATTTGCATTTGAATTTGAATTTAATTTTTATTGCTTGTTCTAGCTATTCTGTATTAGGACTGAAGGAACCACTCATAGCAAAACTTTTCCATATTAAATGTCTTCATAAGGGTCTCTTTCCACAACATCATTGATTAAAGTGATGTTTAAATGTTTTTCAGCCTATCGATGCATCTGATGACTCCTTCTGGGAGCAGTTCTGGGGTGAACACATAACAACAGTACAGGATGTATTCGCCCTTATACCTGCTGCTGAGATCCGCTCCCTAAGAGAAGAGGCACCGTCCAATCTTGCTACACTCTGCTATAAAGCTGTAGAGAAGCTAGTGCGTGCTGCAGACACAGGATGTTCTACTCATCAGGAACAGCAGATTGGTTAGTATCAGGTTGTACCAAGTTCTCAGTACTCTGTATGTCATCATTCATTTTCAGATTTCTACTATTACCACCACTACTTCTTACATTATACAGGAAGGCCCCACATATTCGGCACCCTTTTTTGGTGTTCCATGTTTTCGTTGGTTTTTCGATGGAACCATTGTTCCTTACACTTAGTGCTTTTCTGTTTTCTGTCATTTTCACCCAACAGTTTCATAAGGGAAGGGCGACCGTTATTGTATTTTAAGATAACTATTGTACGTTCTGTGTATTTATTTTACTTCTGTATCTGTTTTTCATACCTAGCTGTATTGAGCACTTAATATATGATAGTGTAAACACATTAATCAGGCATCTTAGATGCATTGGATATTGAAATAAAATGTTCTTTTCCACCTAACTTCGATTTTTGCATATTGCCGGGGGTTGGGAAACTTACAGTTGTAGAAACAGGGCCCTCCAGTACTACTGCCTCCTCTCGTTCTCCTGACTCCATCCCCCTCTCTCTCTCATATATATACTGGCTCCTTCCTTAATTGTAATCAAGTAAACCACTTGTCTAGTTTTCAGTAATTACTATGTACAGTGGACCCCCGAGTTTCAACCACCTCAAAACTCGAACAATTATGTAAGTGTAATATTGTAAGTGCTTTTGTAAGTGTATTTTTGGGGGTCTGAAATGGACTAACCTACTTTACATTATTCCTTATGGGAACAAATTCGTTTGGTAATGGCACTTGAACAGTATTCTGGAATGAAATATGGCCGAAACTCGGGGGTCCACTGTATTAGGATTAATCTGGGTGAAATGCCCCGGTATAATAATAATAATAATAATAATAATAATAATAATAATAATAATAATAATAATAGTAATAGTTTATTTAGACATGGTACAATGATACATAGTTAGGTAGACATGATATAAGGTATAAATGAGATGTACATGCTAAAGCCCCTAATATGCTGTGCATTGCGGGCATTCTTAGGACTATTT
>WNWK01042389.1:0-16001 GCA_009830355.1 Cherax destructor | reverse complement strand
TATTTAATCAACTACAGAAACGCAAGACTCATCGCCAGAGAAGACAACACGCAATACCGAAGAATCCTAGAATCATCACTCATCTGTATGTCCAACAACTTTAACCAGAACAACGGCTTCTACAACATAGCTGAACCTATTGCCAAGAAACTTCTTCAACGCTATCCCACCTAGAACTCAAGAATGGTACACTGCAGGTCCTTTAAGTCACACTATGTTTTTAACTATCACACTACTTTTAAGACTCACATGCAGCTTTCTCCACCTGACCCAGCATTCTCCACCTGACTGTACCCTATATATATCTCTATGTTGCTCATTTTCCAGGTAGATCTGTCTGTGACTCGATAAAGCCCACTGCGTGGGCGAAACGTTGTCAATAAAGGATCACATTATACTGCTTATGTGTTTATTTTTAATTCATAGCATTAGAAATCTTCCGTATGAAGAAAGATTGAAGACCCTTAAATTACATTCACTTGTAAGACGAAGAATGAGGGGAGACATGATCGAGGTATATAAGTGGAAGATGGGTATTAATAAGGGGGATATAAATAAGGTCTTGAGGATATCTCTCCAAGAGAGAACCCGCAATAATGGATTCAAATTGGATAAGTTTAGATTTAGAAAGGATATAGGAAAATATTGGTTTGGAAATAGGGTAGTTGATGAGTGGAACAGTCTGCCTAGTAGGGTCATTGAAGCTAGGACCTTGGGTAGTTTCAAATTTAGGTTGGATAAATTCATGAGTGAGAGGGGTTGGATTTGAGTGGGACTCGCACTTGAGTTAATAGAATCTTCAAAGCTTATTTCTTGGGTAGAATTGAAAATTAGGTTGGGCAATTATTCTGTTAGTGGGATGGATTGTGAAGAACCTGCCTAGTATGGGCCAACAGGCCTGCTGCAGTGTTCCTCCTTTCTTATGTTCTTATGTAATCGGTTTTAGGCCCGTTGTTGTTTATAATATATATAAATGACCTTGACGAGGGAATTACTAGTGATATGAGCAAATTCGCTGATGACACGAAGATAGGTAGGATAATCGATTCAGATGTAGATGTCACGGAACTTCAGGAGGATTTAGACAAACTCAATTCCTGGTCAGAAAAATGGCAGATGCAGTTCAATGTAGATAAATGCAAAGTTCTAAAGCACGGAAATGTTCATAACCCTAGCACCTACCAGCTTAATAATGTTGAACTCAGCCGTACAGAATGCGAAAAGGATTTGGGGGTTATGGTAAGCAGCAACCTTAAACCAAGTCAGCAATGCCTAAGCGTAAGAAATAAAGCAAATAGATTACTGGGATTTATATCAAGAAGTGTAAGCAACAGAAGTCCAGCGGTTATATTACAGCTTTATACATCATTAGTAAGGCCTCACCTAGATTACGCAGCTCAGTTCTGGTCTCCATTTTACAGAATGGATATAAATTCGTTAGAAAACATTCAGCGACGAATGACAAAGTTAATTCATAGCATTAGAAATCTTCTGTATGAAGAAAGATTGACGACCCTTAAATTACATTCACTTGTAAGACGAAGAATGAGGGGAGACATGATCGAGGTATATAAGTGGAAGATGGGTATTAATAAGGGGGATATAAATAAGGTCTTGAGGATATCTCTCCAAGAGAGAACCCGCAATAATGTATTCAAATTGGATAAGTTTAGATTTAGAAAGGATATAGGAAAATATTGGTTTGGAAATAGGGTAGTTGATGAGTGGAACAGTCTGCCTAGTAGAGTTATTGAAGCTAGGACCTTGGGCAGTTTCAAATTTAGGTTGGATAAATACATGAGTGAGAAGGGTTGGATTTGAGTGGGACTCGCACTTGAGTTAATAGAATCATTAAAGCATATTTCTTGGATAGAATTGAAAATTTGGTTGGGCAATTATTCTGTTAGTGGGATGGATTGTGAAGGACCTGCCTAGTATGGGCCAACAGGCCTGCTGCAGTGTTCCTCCTTTCTTATGTTCTCATCTCATGGGGTTAAATCGGAGTGGGGATCTGTAACAGGTGGCGTTCCTCAGGGATCGGTTTTGGGCCCGTTGTTGTTTATAATATATATAAATGACCTTGACGAGGGAATTTCTAGTGATATGAGCAAATTCGCTGATGACACGAAGATAGGTAGGATAATCGATTCAGACGTAGATGTCAGTGAACTACAGGAGGATTTAGACAAACTCAATTCCTGGTCAGAAAAATGGCAGATGCAGTTCAATGTAGATAAATGCAAAGTTCTAAAGCTCGGGAGTGTCCATAACCTAAGCACTTATAAGTTAAATAACGTAGAACTTAGCCATACAGATTGCGAGAAGGACTTGAGGGTGATGGTAAGCAGCAACCTTAAACCAAGACAGCAATGTGAATGAATGGTTCAGAGAACCGACGAGTTGGTAAATTAGACACATATGCAACACTTGGTATCTTTATTGAGGAAACGTTTCGCCACACGTGCTTCATCAGTCCATACAAGGAGAATCGTGAAGAACAGGAGAGTGTGAGGTTGTCAGGCCCTCAATCTTGAGACGATGTTGTCAGTCCATCAATCTTGAATAGATTGATGGACTGACAACATCGTCTCAAGATTGAGGGCCTGACAACCTCACACTCCTCCTGTTCTTCACGATTCTCCTTTGTATGGACTGATGAGCCACTGTGTGGCGAAACGTTTCCTCAATAAAGATACCAAGTGTTGCATATGTGTCTAATTTACCAAGACAGCAATGCCTAAGTGTACGTAATAAGGCAAATAGATTACTGGGATTTATATCAAGAAGTGTTAGCAACAGAAGTCCAGAGGTTATATTACAGCTTTATACATCATTAGTAAGGCCTCACCTAGATTACGCAGCTCAGTTCTGGTCTCCATATTACAGAATGGACATAAATTCGTTAGAAAACATTCAGCGTAGAATGACTAAATTAATACATAGCATTAGAAATCTTCCTTACGAAGAAAGATTGAAGACCCTCAAATTACATTCACTTGTAAGACGTAGAATGAGGGGAGACATGATCGAGGTATACAAGTGGAAAATGGGTATTAACAAAGGGGATATAAATAAGGTCTTGAGGGTATCTCTCCAAGAGAGAACCCGCAATAATGGATTCAAGTTAGATAAGTTTAGATTTAGAAAGGATATAGGAAAGTATTGGTTTCGAAATAGGGTAGTTGATGAGTGGAACAGTCTGCCTAGTAGGGTTATTGAAGCAAGGACCTTGGGAAGTTTTAAATTTAGGTTGGATAAATTCATGAGTGAAAGGGGTTGGATTTGAGTGGGAATTGCACATGAGTAAATAAAATTATCAAAGCTTATTTCTTGGGTAGCATTGAAAATTAGGTTGAACAAATATTCTGTTAGTGGGATGGAATGTGAAGGACCTGCCTAGAATGGGCCAACAGGCCTGCTGCAGTGTTCCTCCTTTCTTATGTTCTTATGTTCTTATTTTCCTTGCTTCAATAACCCTACTAGGCAGACTGTTCCACTCATCAACTACCCTATTTCCAAACCAATATTTTCCTATATCCTTTCTAAATCTAAACTTATCTAATTTGAATCCATTATTGCGGGTTCTCTCTTGGAGAGATATCCTCAAGACCTTATTTATATCCCCTTTGTTAATACCCATTTTCCACTTGTATACCTCTTTCTTCATACGGAAGATTTCTAATGCTATGTATTAATTTAGTCATTCCACGCTGAATGTTTTTTAATGAATTAATATCCATTCTGTAATATGGAGACCAGAACCGAGCTGCGTAATCTAGGTGAGGCCTTACTAACGATGTATAAAGCTGTAATATAACCTCTGGACTTCTGTTGCTTACACTTCTTGATATAAATCCCAGTAATCTGTTTGCCTTATTACGTACGCTTAGGCATTGCTGTCTTGGTTTTGAGTTTGAGTTTGTCTAAATCCTCCTGAAGTTCCCTGACATCTACGTTTGAATCAATTATCCTACCTATCTTCGTGTCATTAATTATCCTACCTATCTTCAGGCGACTATAAATGTTCACCTCAAACTTTTGGGAAGTCCACTGAGTGATTCTATAAGTAAACAGTTTTATGTGGACAATTTCCTAGGTGTGATGCCAACTGAAGAGGAATTAACGAGGACGTATTCGGAAGTTAATAAGGTAATGCAAGGTTCAAATATGCCTCTGAGAGAATGGAATAGCAATTCGTCCAAATTAAAGGACAAACTAAATAAGGAATACCCTTGGGATGACTTTCCTATGTGTAGTAACATACTAGGATTAACATGAGATACCGAAAAAGATTTATTTTTAAACCTAATGATTATGGTATACCCAATAAATTGACAAAGAACCTTGCTTACTGAGATTTTCAAATTCTTTGATCCTCTAGGTTTAGTATCACCCCTTACAAGAAGAGGGAAACTGTTAATACAAGAAGCATGGAAACTTAAAAGCACTTGGGATGAAGCACTGCCTATGGAATTTATTAAAAAATGGGAAGAATTAAAAGGATATGTAGCAAGTCAAGAAGGTGATAATGTAGCAAGTCAAGAAGGTGATAATGTAGCAAGTCAAGAAGGTGATAATGTAGCAAGTCAAGAAGGTGATAATGTAGCAAGTCAAGAAGGTGATAATGTAGCAAGTCAAGAAGGTGATAATGCGCTACATATTTTTTGTGATGCTTAGAAATTGGGGTATGGAGCAGTTGCTTATATTTAAAGTAATAAATCTATTTATCTTGTAATGTCAAAGGAAAAAGCAGCTCCCATTAAAGAACGTACATTATCTCAATTAGAATTAAGAGCCATTTACCTAGGTGTCAAATTAGCTAATTATATAAGCGATAAATTGCAGGAGATAAATATTAGCCACACTGTGATTTGGTCTGATAATAAAGTTTCCATGCAATGGATATTCAACAATAATAGTAAAATTGTGTATGTACAAACCAGAGTCGCTAAAATTAATTAAATACAAGAGAAATATAGAAGTTTAGGCCAACATTTATTAGTCTTTAATCATATACCTGGAGAGGAGAATCCAGATGATATCTTGTCACAAGGTTTGACATTATCAATTTGTGAATACTGCATCATGATTAAAGGTACCTAGATAGTTGGTAAATAAAATAACTGGACACTACGAAAGGCACATATTGTATCTACTGTGTATCTGTGACTATCGCTCCAATAATTTGTTCTACATTATTAATTTAACTGTATTGGTGTTTAAATTTATAAATAAAATTATATTTTCCTATAATTTTCCACTTCCTCTAAAATACTGGATTAAAAGAGTCCAAGAGGAAACGTATGGAGAGGAAATTAAATTGTTGGTAAAAGGGAGAAATGTAAAACGTTCAATAACTGGTCTGCATGATTTTTTTTATTGACTCTATTGTATCTTTTTTCGGTATATATATGGAAAATAGTGATTCATTGTGTTTTTTATTCATCTCTATCACATCAGGTTGTCAAGTTATATGAAAACGTTACTTTTCACTTTTCGTATAACATAAGTAAATGAGAAAGTGGTATATTACCAATTAAAATGCGTATCTTATATTAAATTAAATGTTAAATCTAATATACTATTTATATGTCTAGAGGCTGCATTAAATTCACCAGACATATTTTGCTGTCTGCCGACAATTCACCCTTCAGATTCCTGGAGCAACATTACTCCTTTATTGAAGTGCTGCTACTTTGCTTTTTTTGCTTGCAAACTTGGAGACCAAGACAAACCATTTGCATCACACAAAGCTTGCAAGAGTTGCATCAGTAAGCTCCAAATGTGGTCAGTTTGAAAATTTAAATGTATGCCCTTTGGAGTACCAATGACATGGCTTGAGCAGATGAACCACCATGATGACTGCTACTTTTGTATGCCTAAAGTAGCTGGATTCAACAAGAAGACTAAAGATCGCATAATATACCCAAATATTCCTTCAGCAATAAGGCTGTTACACACTCTGAAGATATTCCTGTACCTGTGCCACCTGAGACATGGCAAATTTCATAAGAGTCTGATACAGTGATTCTAAGGAGATGGACGTAAACTATGAACCACCAACAAATGACGATCCCAAACCCTTCAGCCAAGTTGAGCTCAATGACTTGGTGAGAGACCTTAACCAACCAAAAGAAAGTGCAGTTACTTGGCTCTAGACTGAAGGAACACTGGCTTCTAGCTCCTGGGACAACATTCAGTTCTTTGACAAAGAGAAATCTTTAGTTTTTTGTTCAAATATTTCTGGCCTTATTGAACACATGGGGATGTCATACAAAGCAGATGAATGGAGACTCTTCATTGATTCTTCTAAAAGTTCAAAGGCTGTACTTCTCTACAATAGCAATACAGCTGCATCTGTGCCAATTGGCCATAGTGTCCAAATGTCCGAAACTTACGCAGATATGAAGACACTGATATCTGCAATCAAGTACCAGAATCACAATTTTCTCATTTGTGGTGATTTAAAAATTATTGCTGTCCTACTAGGTCTTCAAGGGGATACATCAAGTGTCCCTGTTTTCTGTGTCTTTGGGATAGTAGGGCAGACAGCCAGCACTATGAACAAAAAGACTGGCCACCAAGAACCAGCTTCTTACCCGGAAATCACAACGTGAAAACTGTGCCACTAGATGGCCACCAGAAAATTATGCTGCCACCACTCCACATCAAATTAGGGATATTGAACAAGAATGGAACTGCTTTCAAGTGCCTAGAGTCAAAGTTCCGTCGTATAAGTGAAGGCCCTCAGATTCGGGAATTGATGAATGACAAGCATTTTGATGAAGCATTAGCAGGTGTCTAGGCGAATGCCTGGTTTTCATTCAAGTAGATTGTCCACAACTTCCTGGAAACAGGCGCTCCCCGAATATGAAAAAAATGATCCAAGACCTGATTTCAAGTTTCCAACAACTTGGGTCTAGAATGAGTGTGAAGATGCACTTTTTGCACTCACATCTTAACTATTTTCCCAACAATTGTGGGGACTACAGTGAGGAACAAGGAGAGCGGTTCTATCAGGATATTTGAGCCATGGAAACTCAATTCCAGGGTAAATGGAATGTCAGCATGATGGTGGATTACAGCTGGTCATTGAAACTTAATGGTCTCGATGCACAGCACAAGCGATAATCAAAGCAGTCGTCCTTCCTTTAATTCAATATGTAGGCTAACCATTAGGAGCAATTTTTAATAAAATCATATGATTTTATTAAAAAATCATTTGAGTTGATTCATGTTGATTTTGAACTCATATGTTCTTAAAACTAACACAATGTGCTTTTCCATGATTACTTGCCTATTTTTAATAAAGTAACAATTTATTAAAAATACACATTTTTTATTATCATTAATTTGTATTTTATTCAAAATCCTTACATGATAGAGCAAAATGGTTTAGATATTTACAATCAGCAGCCCAAGAATATGTAAGATCGCAACCAGTGTAATAGATAAGTTGGGGCTTTAATCATTTTGAATGCCCACAAAATTGTAATGCATGGAGGTTTTACAGGACACTTTATACTGTATTAGAGAAACTTTTTTTTATTCCCCAAGAATATGGAAATTTTAAATTTTCCTAGATTCAGCATGTGTAAATTTGAATAATATAATAATTGTATATTAAAATGTGATGCTGATTTGTCCCTTCGAAAATTTTGAGTTCGGAGGATGTAGAGCAACCTCAGAGGGCCGTGGACGGGAGACGCCATTTGTAATTTGCGAGCACTGGTTTTCGTGGAAATTTTTGCAATATAATCAGGTGTCAATTGGTGTATATTAAACTCAATCCGTAATTTAGACATTGCTGACACGTTCCCGCTGAAGAATTGGAATAAATAGTGTGGAGGACTCCAATCCTTCCCAGCTGTACACCTTAGCTAAATTGTGATCTTCTTCTTGGTTCGCTGATACTCTCCCGGCCCGGGCCTTTTCCAAGTGGTGGCCCGGCATTGTCTCCCTTTCTTGCAATCAAGTTCCCTAAGCAGAAAGTTTTCATCAGGTCTATTGTTCTTTTCTTTTAATCAACATTTAGAAGACGACTTTTATCTCGAGAAGAGTTTCCTCATTACTGGATTTTAAAGATGAGTCGGCAGTGGGAGGTCGATTGCAAAACTCACTTGACGAGGTGAATATTTGCCAGTTTGATATGTCGTACTTCCTACAAGATTGATTGACTGGACCAGGTGCTTCGGCTCATTCAGTGCCCTGGTGATGGACCAGGTGCTTCGGCTCATTCAGTGCCCTGGTGATGGACCAGGTGCATAGGCTCATTCAGTGCCCTGGTGATGGACCAGGTGTTTCAGCTCATTCAGTGCCCTGGTGATGGACCAGGTGCTTCTGCTCATTCAGTGCCCTGGTGATGGACCAGGTACTTCGGCTCATTCAGTGCCCTGGTGATGGACCAGGTGTTTTGGCTCATTCAGTGCCATGGTGATGGACCAGGTGTTTCAGCTCCTTCAACGCCCTGGTGATGGACCAGGTGCTTCAGCTTTTTTGGTGCTCTTGTGATGGACCAGGTTCTTCAGCTCTTCCAGTACCCTGTTTTATAATGCCCTGATTATCGAAGCATATTCCATGGATGGAGTAGGTGGGTTGGGAAGGAGTTCTTGTTTGTTGGATTGGTTTTGGGTTTTAGGGGGACCTACCTAGCGTGGACCAGTTGGCTTGCTGCAGTGTTCCTTATTTCTGTGTTCTTGTGAGTGAGAGGGGTTGTATTTGAACGGGACCTCCACAATTGTTTGGGGGGGGGTTGTCTGGGCTTGTTCCTTGGATGGGGATGGGTTGGATAAATATTTTTGTTAGTGGGTTGGTTTTGACATGGACCTGCCAAGTATGGGTCAGTAGGCCTGTTGCACTGTTCCTCCTTTCTTATGTTCTTAATGTCTGCCATGGGAGGAGCTACATGGACCTCTTCATCTTCGGGACCAACTGTCCCCAGGCCTAGCCACAATCCCCGCCCTCACGGGCTCATAGGGAGAAGCTAGGCCTCTCTGGTCTGCCATCTTCCCCGCCCCAGGGAGGCTGATGGGAAGGGCAGTCTTGCGAGCTGCAGATAGTAGCAAGCTCCAGCTTTGGCACCTACCCTGCCCTGAAAGGGCTGGGCATGGTGGCCTCCCTCAAATTGTGATATTCTTCTTGTTGATTCGCCGGGACTCTCCCGGCCTGGGCCTTTTCCAAGTGGTGGCCCGGCCTTGGCTCCCTTTCTCGGGAGTATCTCAGACTAATGTCTGCCATGGGAGGAGGTACAAGGACCTCTTCATCTGTGGGACCAACTGTCCCCAGGCCTAGCCACATTCCCTGCCCTCACGGGGTTCGTAGGAAGCTAGGCCTATCTTTGGTCTGCAATCTTCCCAGCCCCAGGGGAGCTAATGGGAATAGCAGTCTTGTGAGCCACAGGAGATAGCAAGCTCTGGCTCAGGCACCTACCCTGCCCTAGAAGGGCTAGGCATGGTGTCGATCGTCAAAAATTATGATCCAGTAATTAAATGGTAAGTGGTAAAACAAATTTCTTTTCTAATAACATCATAATTGTTACGGGACTCACCCTTACCCATCATTATATACTTAAGCATACGGCAGTAGAAAATGTCTCTTTATCATTATTATGAAAATAAGCGTTATATTGGCAAGTGGTATGTCTCCTGTACATCTAGGTAGGGTTTTATGTGACGTATAGTTAACTATCCATCCGCTCGTTAACAGGTCAGGAATTCCCGCCTTACCACGTCATCGTACCCAATTAAGGGGGCCACCTGCTACACAGCTGTCAGTATCTATTCAGCGAGTCAGACTGAAAGGTACTCTGTAATGATAATCCTAAGACTGACTCAAGACTTCTGCTGTTCCTGCTGGTGCCTCCAGGGAGGAGATAGGCCACAGCCTGTGAGGTGGGCTGGTACTGGCTGGAGCTGCCATGAGCCTGGGTGGACCCATGGTAGTAAGGAGCCTGTCCCGCCACGTACACATTACTTGCACTCCCTGCCTTGGTGGTGGGAAGTGTGACAGGTACACTGGGAGCTGCATGTGCTGGCAAATTCTTAAAGTTGTATGGGATCTGTTGATATCCTCCTTGAGGTGGTGGTGATGGTGTACGTGACCTCTTCAGCGAACCAGGAGGTATTAATGGCTGAGGTTGAGCAGGTGGAACCTTGTATCCATGGATGGGCAGAGAGCCTCGCCCTGGCACAAGGTTGGACTGGAAGAGCATCTGTGGATGGCCACTAAGTGGGATTGTGCCATGTGGATATGAATGCACTGCCATCAATTCACTTTCTTTGAGATCATGTTCAATCAAAACGCTATCTCGATGAAGTTTACTGAAGTCAGAGAACAGTCAGGGTGATTTGAACAGTCGGTTAAGCATTGTTACGGGACTCACCCTTACCCATCATTATATACTTAAGCATACGGCAGTAGAAAATGTCTCTTTATCATTATTATGAAAATAAGCGTTATATTGGCAAGTGGTATGTCTCCTGTACATCTAGGTAGGGTTTTATGTGACGTATAGTTAACTATCCATCCGCTCGTTAACAGGTCAGGAATTCCCGCCTTACCACGTCATCGTACCCAATGAGGGGGGCCACCTGCTACACAGCTGTCAGTATCTATTCAGCTAGTCAGACTGATTCCCGGTCAGGCCCCCACTTGTTACAAACCTGGGCCTTTCTAGCTTCATAGACGAATAATGTCACCTAGTCAACACCAGCATTTTCTTCTAAAGCACTGAAGAAGCGAGTGGGTCCGGTAGTGGGAGCTCACCACACTGCTCCGATACCGGAAAAGTAAAGAGGCGGTGTAACCTCAGACACTACCTCATGAAGTTCTTTTCAGTAATAATTTTCTAACCAGCAACAGCTTGCCGAACACTAAAAGTTGACACTAGTAGATTACACGATGAACATATCACTTGATCAGTCAAAACTCTTTCAGTGAAACGTGAAGTTGGCGAGAGTCAGCTTGACACAGATACACCATGAACATATAATTAACACATGTTCAATCAAAACGCTATCTCGATGAAGTTTACTGAAGTCAGAGAACAGTCAGGGTGATTTGAACAGTCGGTTAAGCATAAACTGCCGAAGCTTTTTATTCAAACGGGCCACAAACTGTAGGCCAGACACTGTTGAACAGTGGCGTACGTGGCAACCAAGAACACTGCGCCAACACAGCGATGAACACAGACGAGGGTGATGAAATACTAACAGAAGATGAGTCCAGGTGGGGACAGCGTTGCCTCTCACACATACGCCCCTACCTCAATTTTCATAATTTTTCGATAATTTTTTCGCTCGGGGCGGCCACTAGTCATACTCCCCCTTAGTCACAGTAGGTTGGAGAACTGTCACTCCTTCGATGCCCACTCCATTACCATTCTCACAAATAGCTAGACCTGACATTAAATCAATAATTAAAATATTAAACATTAATACCAATAATGGTAAATTATAAAATAATGTGGACTGCATAAAATTTGGCTTGCTCGGTACACATAATATAATTATTATAAATAAATTATTGTTACGGGACTCACCCTTACCCATCATTATATACTTAAGCATACGGCAGTAGAAAATGTCTCTTTATCATTATTATGAAAATAAGCGTTATATTGGCAAGTGGTATGTCTCCTGTACATCTAGGTAGGGTTTTATGTGACGTATAGTTAACTATCCATCCGCTCGTTAACAGGTCAGGAATTCCCGCCTTACCACGTCATCGTACCCAATGAGGGGGGCCACCTGCTACACAGCTGTCAGTATCTATTCAGCGAGTCAAGACTGAAAGGTACTCTGTAATGATAATCCTAAGACTGACTCAAGACTTCTGCTGTTCCTGCTGGTGCCTCCAGGGAGGAGATAGGCCACAGCCTGTGAGGTGGGCTGGTACTGGCTGGAGCTGCCATGAGCCTGGGTGGACCCATGGTAGTAAGGAGCCTGTCCCGCCACGTACACATTACTTGCACTCCCTGCCTTAGTGGTGGGAAGTGTGACAGGTACACTGGGAGCTGCATGTGCTGGCAAATTCTTAAAGTTGTATGGGATCTGTTGATATCCTCCTTGAGGTGGTGGTGATGGTGTACGTGACCTCTTCAGCGAACCAGGAGGTATTAATGGCTGAGGTTGAGCAGGTGGAACCTTGTATCCATGGATGGGCAGAGAGCCTCGCCCTGGCACAAGGTTGGACTGGAAGAGCATCTGTGGATGGCCACTAAGTGGGATTGTGCCATGTGGATATGAATGCACTGCCATCAATTCACTTTCTTTGAGATCATGTTCAATCAAAACGCTATCTCGATGAAGTTTACTGAAGTCAGAGAACAGTCAGGGTGATTTGAACAGTCGGTTAAGCATTGTTACGGGACTCACCCTTACCCATCATTATATACTTAAGCATACGGCAGTAGAAAATGTCTCTTTATCATTATTATGAAAATAAGCGTTATATTGGCAAGTGGTATGTCTCCTGTACATCTAGGTAGGGTTTTATGTGACGTATAGTTAACTATCCATCCGCTCGTTAACAGGTCAGGAATTCCCGCCTTACCACGTCATCGTACCCAATGAGGGGGGCCACCTGCTACACAGCTGTCAGTATCTATTCAGCGAGTCAGACTGACTCCCGGTCAGGCCCCCACTTGTTACAAACCTGGGCCTTTCTAGCTTCATAGACGAATAATGTCACCTAGTCAACACCAGCATTTTCTTCTAAAGCACTGAAGAAGCGAGTGGGTCTGGTAGTGGGAGCTCACCACACTGCTCCGAGACCGGAAAAGTAAAGTGGCGGTGTAACCTCAGACACTACCTCATGAAGTTCTTTTCAGTAATAATTTTCTAACCAGCAACAGCTTGCCGAACACTAAAAGTTGACACTAGTAGATTACACGATGAACATATCACTTGATCAGTCAAAACTCTTTCAGTGAAACGTGAAGTTGGCGAGAGTCAGCTTGACACAGATACACCATGAACATATAATTAACACATGTTCAATCAAAACGCTATCTCGATGAAGTTTACTGAAGTCAGAGAACAGTCAGGGTGATTTGAACAGTCGGTTAAGCATCAACTGCCGAAGCTTTTTATTCAAACGGGCCACAAACTGTGGGCCAGACACTGTTGAACAGTGGTGTACGTGGCAACCAAGAACACTGCGCCAACACAGCGATGAACACAGACGAGGGTGATGAAATACTAACAGAAGATGAGTCCAGGTGGGGACAGCGTTGCCTCTCACACATACGCCCCTACCTCAATTTTCATAATTTTTCGATAATTTTTTTTCGCTCGCGGGCGGCCACTAGTCATACTCCCCCTTAGTCACAGTAGGTTGGAGAACTGTCACTCCTTCGATGCCCACTCCATTACCATTCTCACAAATAGCTAGACCTGACATTAAATCAATAATTAAAATATTAAACATTAATACCAATAATGGTAAATTATAAAATAATGTGGACTGCATAAAATTTGGCTTGCTCGGTACACATAATATAATTATTATAAATAAATTATTGTTACGGGACTCACCCTTACCCATCATTATATACTTAAGCATACGGCAGTAGAAAATGTCTCTTTATCATTATTATGAAAATAAGCGTTATATTTGCAAGTGGTATGTCTCCTGTACATCTAGGTAGGGTTTTATGTGACGTATAGTTAACTATCCATCCGCTCGTTAACAGGTCAGGAATTCCCGCCTTACCACGTCATCGTACCCAATGAGGGGGGCCACCTGCTACACAGCTGTCAGTATCTTTTCAGCGAGTCAGACTGAGGACTGAATGCTCACTGACGGATCATTGACTGATCACCTGCCTCGTGCTGGTGGGGGAATGTGGCTAGGCCTGGGGCCAGTTGGTCCCACCGCTGAGGGGTACCCCCTCCCATGGGAGACATAGGTCTCTGCTACTCCCCTGACAGGGAGACGGAGCCGGGTCGCCATCTGGTAAAAACCCGGGCTGGGAGAATTCCCGGCGAATCATCACCTCCTCCTCCTTCAACATTCAAACAATTACATACTTTATTTTTTTGTGGAATAAAGATAAGATATTTACAGGAAAGTGCACCACCGTAAAATCGAATTAGCATTGTTCTTTCGGTACAAAGTCAGCAAACAACCTTATGTAGTGACATATAGGCTCAGGTTCCTGCCAAATATCCTGCACATGACATTTTCAGTAAATATTTTTTTCCGTTTTTGTTTGGACTATTTTATTGAATATTTTTTACAATAAACAGAGTGAACACTTCTTTGTGAAAAAAATGAAAGAAATTCAACGAAAAGAAAAGTAAAAAAAAAATAAGTGGTGATATTGCTCCTAAGTCCCACATACCTCACACAAATTACTTGCAAGTAATAATTCAGGTAATACCCTGTAAACCTCATGCAGGTAATTGCTCACATAATAATAATTCATAAAATTATCATTAAATTCACTGCCGTCATTGAATTCACTGTTGTACTCTTCCATCACCTCGAAACTCCACTCTATTTCTAACCAACAAAACTCTTTAACCTCTACTTCCTTATCCTCTTTATCGTTATCTGGTCCCCATTCTGGAAATACTCTACTACTCATAAATCAATTTCTTATTTTACTTTCTCTAACTTTTTATATTTCTGTGCAGCTGCTTTGTAGATGTTGGTTGTTGATGGACAGTGAAGTATGTTGTATTGTAGGAGGCGCTGATAGTTGTGGATGACACCTGGATGGGTAGTGGTAGTAGGTATGTATGTTGTATTGTAGGAGGCACTGATAGTTGTGGATGACACCTGGATGGGTAGTGGTAGTAGGTATGTATGTTGTATTGTAGGAGGCACTGATAGTTGTGGATGACACCTGGATGGGTAGTGGTAGTAGGTATGTATGTTGTATTGTAGGAGGCACTGATAGTTGTGGATGACACCTGGATGGGTAGTGGTAGTAGGTATCATAGAAGTGGAAGAATTATTTTAGCAAAGATAGAGACAAAGGATAAAGAATGGTAAAAAATAGTTTAGGAAATTCTTAGATAGGGTAGGCAAATTAACATATTTTTTGCATTAATTTTAGCAAGATTAGGTTAGGCTGGAAGGTTTGTTTTGGTGCAAAATATAAAATTGTATAACAATTGTATAACAATTGTATAACAGTAAGAATAACTTTTACGAAGTAAGATTGTCCAACACTTACACATGCAAATAAAATAGATACGATACAAATAGACGGATCACCACTTCAGGGAACCTATTACTAGAATATACAGTAAAGCAACCAACAAAAATCAATCATGAAACCCTGTGTAATATGCAACCAAACAAGCAAACGTTCCTCTGCATGAATTACATGCATCTTTTGTGGTAAATGCTGCCACGCCCCTTGTGTAGGCATTCAAGACTCTACCACCGAGATATTAAACAAGGAAGTGTTTTGGGTATGTCCAAATGAGACCGAACTGTGGAATAAAACCACATCGATATTAAAAGATGACAACACCAAATCGGACTTCATAAAAAACATGACAGCTTTCTATAACAGCTGGGACAGTAAAAATCAGGGCCAGATGATGCTACCGCCCTGGTACAGATGTTGAAATGATACCCAATATATTTAAGAATGGAGAAATAAATGATGGTGACCTGAAGAGGGACAGTAGCCCTAGTGAAATAAATGACGGGAAACAGGTGTAGACAAGGACACACACAAAACAGTGGTACAAACTAGCAATACCACGGTAGATAGTAAACAAGGGATGCCCAGGGAAATACTGAAGATAAATTACCGGAAACAGTTGAAGGCTCCATTGTTAGCAATAGTAACGAAGACAGACATGAGACAGGAACACACCCACCAATGGGGAACACAGTCACAAAAACCAGGGCAAACGGAAACCAGGCCTATGTGAATATTATGCACTTGGTATCTGCAGGCATGGAAAATCTGGAAATCAGATGTGACATGCAATTATGATCACCCCAGAAAATGCCGTTCCCATATGAAAACAGGCAAA
>WNWK01042388.1:0-16001 GCA_009830355.1 Cherax destructor | reverse complement strand
CTCTTTTTTTCTGTATTTTCCCTGTTTGGCCTCCTGCTGTTCGGTGGAGGGTTGTACATCACTGTCCCCTTTTTGGGGCCCCCAGTATGAATGTTCCTACTATGTGTCATCTGCTACTCCTCCGACTAGTCTTCCTATCTCCCAAAACTCCATTGGTTTTTGATGAGCAGTGAAACCCTCCCCCCCCTCTGCCTCTTGTTTTTACTCAGGACCTGATAACCAGATAGGAAAAAAGGGGATCTGTTATCTTTTTTGAGCTTTGTCTCTTTTTTGCTATGATTCCATGATGACTCAGTGTTTTTTCCTCTTTTTTTCACTTTTTGTAATTCCATCGGGTTTGGGTTTCTATCCCTTCAGCTTCCTTCTAGAACTGTATTTTGGGGGTGGGGGGGATTGGGTGGCTCTGGGTGTGGTAGTCTGTGGTGTGGCAGAAGTGCTGGGGAGTTGGTGGGAGTGGGGCTTGGCTCTTGTTATAGTGTTTGGTTGGTGTGGGGTTGTAGTGGTTGGGGGAGTGGGGGTGGGTCTGTGTGTGGATGCTGTCCCCCTCTGCCTGCTGGTACCTGATGTCCCCCTTCCTGCCTCTGGCACATTCTTTTTTTTCTCTCAATTTTCTTTTTTTTTTGTGTTTTGTTTCTTTTGCAGTCAAGGCCTTGCTGGTTTTTTTGGGAGACCTTTAACAGTGGCTTCCTCAGGTTTTGTTTGAAATTTTTTTGACTTGAAGTAAATTTGATGGGGCTTTTCCCCCTCGAGTAAAACCCCAAATTTAAAAATTTGTCAATTGAGTTGTGTGTGTATATAAATAAGTTTCACCCATCGTGAATTTTACTTTTCCTTCCAATAATGTCTCCATTTCTGGCCTTCCCCAGGTATAGGTTACAGTTCGTTTTGAGAAAAAAAATCTGATAATAGTTTCGCTGTAAAGGGGTTTTTTGGCGGGCGGGAGGGAAGGAGAGGGTGGGAGAGGGATTCAACTTTTCCACCTTTCCTTTTCCTACACAACCTCACCCCTAACCTTCCTCTTTCCCCTTTTCACCTCCCTCCCTATTTTTACTTTTTTTTTCCCCCAAAACTCTTCCTTTTCCTCCCCCCCCCTCACCTTTCCTCCCCCCTCCCTTCCCTTTTTCCTCCCCATCCCCTTTCCCCCTCACCTTTTCCCCCCACCTCCCTTCCCTCTCACTTTTTCCCCCCACCCTCCCCTTCCTCTCCCTTTCCTCCCCCCATCCTTCCCCCTCACCTTTCTTCCCCCCTCCCCTTTCCCCCTCACCTTTCCTCCCCCATCCCCTTTCCTCTCACCCTTTTTTCCCCCTCCCCTTCCCTCACCTTTTCCCCCCCATCCCTTCCTCTCCTTTTTCCCCCCCATCCCTTCCTCCCTTTTTCCCCCCACCATCCTTCCCTACCCTTTCCCCCCACCATCCCTTCCCTCTCCTTTCCCCCCCATCCCTTCCCTCTCCCTTTCTTCCCCCCCATCCCTTTCCCCTCCCCTTTTCCCCCTTTCCCCCTCACTTTTCCCCCCACCATCCCCTTCCCTTCACCTTTCCTCCCCCCATCCCCTTTCCCCCTCACTTTTCCTCCCCCATCCCTTCCCCCTTTCCTCCCACCCTCCTTCCTCTCACTTTTCTCCCCCTCCCCTTCCCCCCCTCCCCTTTTCCCCCCACCATCCCTTCCCTCCCCACTTTTTCCCCCACCATCCCTTCCTCACTTTTTTTCCCACCCTCCCTTCCCCTCTCCCTTTCCCCCCCACATTCCTTCTCACCTTTCCTCCCCCTCCCCTTCCCCCTCACTTTTTCCCCCCACCATCCCTTCCCCCCACCTTTCCTCCCCCCATCCCTTCCCTCTCACCTTTCCTCCCCCCATCCTTCCCCCTCACCTTTTCCCCCCACCATCCCTTCCCTCACCTTTCCTCCCCCATTCCTTCCCTCTCACCTTTCCTCCCCCCATCCCTTCCTCTCCTTTTTCCCCCCTCATTCCTTCCCTCTCACCTTTCCTCCACCATCCCTTCCCCCTCACCTTTCCTCCCCCTCCCTTTCCCCCTCACCTTTTCCCCCACCATCCCTTCCCTCTCACCTTTCCTCCCACCATCCCTTCCCCCTCACCTTTCCCTCCCACCATCCCTTCCTCTCACCTTTCCTCCTGGTCGTCACTTCCCGTTCTTCGACAATTGCATCTTTAAAAAAATTTCAGTGTTTCCTGGTGTGGAAACATTTAGTGCCTTGCACTGAAGCTGCGATCCCATCGTCGACGCTGACGATATCCCCCGTTTTTGAAGCCCCCCAATTAGTCGGGCCTTCATTTTTCGCCCAAAACCCCCTTAAAAAGGGAAATATTAAAAAAAAAATTTTTTCCCCCAAAAGGGGAATTTCATCTAAATTTAAGAGGGGCCTGCTGATGTCCCCCAATTTTTGTAAATAAAATCTTAATAAAATCTCGTTTTTTTTTGGGATTTTTTTGGGTGGTAAAATAAAGGTAGGCCCTCATCAGCATCACACAAATGCAAATTGTCATTTTTAAAAAACCAATGTTTATTAAATTCCGATTACAAAATGAGACTGCCGGGGCCCCCCCCCAAAGGTCGAGTCTCACCCCCTGCCGCGCCTCTTAAAATTTTTGATTTCGGGGATGAGATTTTTCCCCCTTTATGTGAACCTTGTGGCTAGACACTTCATGGAATCCTGCACCACCATCATGTGAATCATGTACCACCATCAGGGGGAAATCCTGCACCCCACCCCATGTGAATCCTGCCCCAAACATCAGAGCCCTGAACCATTAGTGAATTGCACCCCCTTTAAATTGAACCCTTCCCACCACCATTATGTGAATCCTGCACCACCTTTTTTTTATCCTGCACCACCATGGGGGAATCCTGCACCATTATGTGAATCCTGCCCCCATTATTTTACCCCACCACCATCAGGAATCCTGCACCACCATCATGTGAATCCTGCACCACCATTATGTGAATCCTGCACCACCATTATGTGATCCTGCACCACCATTATGTGTATCCCCCCCATCTGGGGTCCTGCCCCAAATCAGGGGAAACCCTGCCCCCCTTTAGGGGAAATCCCCCACCACCATCAGGGAATCCTGCACCACCATCATGTGAATCCTGCACCACCATGGGGGAACCCTGCCCCACCATCATGGATCCCCCAAACCATCATGTGAATCCTGCATCACCATCATGTGAACCCCTGCACCCCCCATCATGAGAACCCTGCACCACCATCTGGAACCCCTAAACCACCATCGTGAACCCCTGTCCACCATCACGTGAATCCTGCACCACCATCATGTGAATCCTGCATCACCATCATGTGAATCCTGCCCCACCATCATGTGAATCCTGCACCACCATCATGTAAACCCCTGCATCACCATCATGTGAACCCCACCACCATCATGTGAATCCTGCACCACCATCATGTGAATCCTGCACCACTATCTTTGTGAATCTTGCCCCAAATCAGTGAACCCTGCACCACCATCTTTGTGAATCCTGCACCACCATCAGGGAACCCCTGCATCACCATAAATTGAATCCTCACCAATCATGAGAATCCTGCCCCAAATCAGGGGTTTGCCCCCCATCAGGGAAATCTGCCCCCCATCATGTGAATCTTCCCCAATCATGTGAATCCTGCACCCCCAAATCTTTTGAATCCTGTACCCCATCTTTGAAATTCACCCCCATCGGGGAAATCCCACCACCATCAGGAATCCTTCCCAAATCTTTAAAATCCCACCACCATCATGTGAATCCTGTACCCCCATCATGTGTATCCTGCACCCCATGTGAATCCAACAATCATTATCCCCCCACCATCAGTGAACCCTTTTCCCCCATCAGGAACCCTCCCCACCATCATTTTACCCTGCCCCCATCATGTGCCCCCTCCCCAAATCATTGAACCCTCCCCACCATTGTAATTCCCCCATAAATGTGAATCCTACCCTATCTTTTAATTTTTCACCACCATGTGAATCCGCCCCTTTGTAAATCCTGACCACCATCATGTGAACCCTGCCCACCATCAAAAAATACACTAACCACCCCCATTGTAAACCCTTTTAAAATCATGTGAATCCTGCCCCCACCATGTAAATCTTACCCATCATTTGAATCCTGACCCCCATCATGTGAACCCTGTCCACCATCATGTGAATCCACCACCATCATGTGAATCCTGCCACCATGGGGGAATCCTCCCACCATGGGAATCCTGACCACCATCATGTGAACCCTGCCCACCATCATGAATCCTGCCCCACCATCATGTGCCCTTTTACCCCCATCATGGGAATCCTGCCCCACCACCCAGGGCCCCCTACCACCTTTCGGGAATCCTGTTTTCCACCATCATGAATCCTGCCACCATCATGAAATTTTCCTGCACCCCCAAATCATGTCCCCCTCTCCTTTTTATGAATTGCCACCATCTAAAAATCATTTTTAAAAATCATGTGGATCACCCCATCATGTGAATTGTCCCCCCAAATTTTGGGGTTTTTTTCCCCAATCATGTATCCTGCCACCATCATGTGAATCCTGACCACACCCCAGGGCCCCCTTACCACCATTGTATCCTGACCCCATCATGGATCTTTTCCACCATCATGTAAATCCTCCACCATCATGTGAATCCTGTCCACCATCATGTCCCCCTGCCAATCAGGGGGAAACCCCACCCATAAAGGGAATCCGGGACCACCATCATGTGAATCCTGCACCTTTATCATGTGAATCATGCACCACCATCTTTAAACCCTGCCCAATCAGTGAACCCTGCACCCCCTTTGTAAATCCTGCCCCACCATCATGTGAATCTCCCACCATGGGGGAAATTCCCCCACCATCATGTGAATCACCCCACCATCGGGGGAATCCTGCACCACCATCATGTGAATCCTCCCCCACCATCATGTGAATCCTGCCCCACCATCATGTGAATCCTGCACCACCATCATGTGAATCCTGCCCACCATCATGTGAATCCTGCACCACCATCATGTGAATCACAGAACCGAAGCTACCTATCTATACAAAAAACTATACCTGGCATTAGAGGGGGAGTTATGTAAACCCTTTAAAGGGTTAAAAACCTGATGGACATGGAATATCACTGTCACCTGGTGTTAAATAACAGTTTTTAACCTGGTGTTAAATATCAGTGTTGGGTTTAAAATCAGTTTTAAACCTGGTTAAAATTATGTTAACCTGGTGTTAAATAACAGTGTTAACCTGGTTTTAAAAAAACAGTTTTAAACCCTGGTGTTAAATAACATTTAACCTGGTGTTAAAAAACAGTGTTAACCGGGTTTAAATACAGTGTTAACCTGGTGTTAAATAACAGTGTTAACCTGGGTTAAATAACAGTGTTAATCTGGTACATTTCCGGGTTTAAAAACAGTGTTGCGGAAGTGTAAATCTGTATAAACCTGGTGAGGACCTCAGTGTGTAAAACCTTTGGTTCAAATTATCGCCCATTGTCCATCAAGACCTGGTAGTGCTCATGGGTGTGTGTGGGGTCCCCTTCCTGTCAGGTGCCCCGTTAGTGACACTGACGTGGCAGTCATCTTTTTTTGGTTCTTCATTATTCTTTTGTAATTACACAGTGGGAAGAAAGGTTAGCCATGTTCCCCCGTCACACTGGATGGGTCACACTGGATGGGTCACACGGGGTGGGTCCCCTGGGGGGGTCACACGGATGGCCCCTGGAGGGTCACACTGGATGGGTCACCGGGGTGGGTCACCGGGATGGGTCACACGGGGTGGGTCACACGGGATGGGTCAAAGGGATGGGGGCCCCGGGGTGGGTCCCCGGGATGGGTCACTACGTCGCGTTTAAATCTGTCAGCCTGAGCTGGGGGACTTCGTAGGGCAACGAGGTTTCTCAGGAATTCCATTAATGGTTCATGAGCTACTGTATGTCAGGGTATTTTTCCCCGCAGGACCGGTGTCTATTGGATCGCTACGCCCCAGCTCCCCTGAGGCCCGGGGTCGATCCCGGTATGGCTGGTAAACGTTGGACGTGTTTCCATAAGACACCTGTTGTTTTTCACCCATCAGAAAAAAGGGTACCTGGGTGTTTGTTGCCGGTTTTGGGTCGCATCCTGGGACAAAAATTTCCCCCAAATTTCCCCCAAATGCTCTTGATGTCAAATAGCCTTATACCTTGTCATGTACTTGTAGAAATAAATATATTATAATTATTATTACTCGGAAATTCCCCCCACATACTATCCCTACTCAGGAGAAATAGAATTTTGTATCTCACTGAGACAATGGCTAAATACACATTTTGAAGCTTAAAAAAACCCTAATGAGAGGCTCAGTTGCTTCATATTACAGTAGAACTTTTCGCCACGAGACTGATGCCTTCCTCAGGCCTACTGATCTACTACGTAAATAACAAAAGTGGTTTGGGAGTTGCATGATAAAAAAAAAACGGTATCCCCCTAACACAAAAACTCAGCCCCCTCCTAGTTCATGAAAACTTAGTGCGAGTGCAGTATGAGTTTCTGATTCAGTTAATATATCAGAAGTGAACATTTGAAGACAAGCAGATCGACATTACAAGTTATCCATGGGAAAATTATATCACAATTTCTTCAGCAAAAAGGCAAGGTCGCACCTGCTGCCCTCAACCACCGAACCTTTCGCTAATAACATACATTAATTCTTTAACTTCAAATCCAATAAAACGTCTCTTTTTAGTTATCTCACATATCAGTATAACAAATACCCCCTCTAAGTTTGAAGCCGCTCAAGTTTCATTCTCAAGGTATGAAATTTGAAGTTTTAAAATAATCATATGGGGTATTTACAAATTATAGCATGAAGATCATGCTTCTGTCTTTCAATTTCTTAAATAAAACTGGCGTTTTCTCGTACACATTTAAAATCAATCAGTCTATTCTCTTAGTAAGATAAACAGGTACTTAAGATTTGAAGTCAACCAAGGTCATTTTCCCGTTACTGTATGGATTTTTTTAATAAAACTGAGAAATTAGGTTTATACAATTCAACATCAGTGAGGGCTTGACAAGGAAGTCTGAAAGTTTGAAGCCGATTAAAAGGCATTTCCTATTAGTCTCTGAATCCCAAAGAATCTGAGTTTATTAATTATGTCAGTAAATTAGCCAATTTACATTTTCAAAATCTAAACTTATTTGGTACCAGTTTGTCTATTGAGGCATCAGCCTATAAAGACAGAAGCCGTTCAGAATATACATACAAGTTACTTTGAGGAAAGAATGTTACGTCATTTTTTATAATAAAATCGGCACACTGACGCTGAAATATTCTGATTACAATCCCGTCATCCCAAGTTTGAAAGCTATCAGAAAAGGCTTTCTAAAGTTATTACGGGAAATCAGATCCGGGAATGGTCTACATAAAGTCGACCAGAGGGCACCAAGGTGGGAGACAAAGCTAGGAGACCAAGGTGGGAGACAAGGTGGGAGACCAAGCTGGGAGACCGAGTTTGGACACCAAACTGCGCTGTATGACCCTTGTAGGTTTAGAGCTTTTTATAATAATAATAATAATAATAATAATAATAATAATAATAATAATAATTGGACACCAAGCTCGATCGCCCACTGTAACGTCGTCTTAAGTGTCCATTCTGCCTCTGTGTCTTAGTTTTGTAATAAGTACTCTGTGCTGAAGACACCTACAGCACAGAGTACTGTAACTTCTATGTAACATTGTGTATGAGGATATATATATATATATATATATATATATATATATATATATATATATATATATATATATATATATATATATATATATTTGCGATTAGGTAAAACTGGTCAATTAGCAAGAACTCATCTAAAATTAAGTCCTTTCTAAAATTTTCTCTTATACGTTTAAAGATATAGTTTTTTTATTTATGTTAATGTAAAAATTTATAATTTTGTACCAAGAGAAACTTTGAAAACCTACCTAACCTTATTACAGCAAGCGCAATTTAATTTAGCCTAACCCAACTAAATATATTTTAGATACGTTAACATTAATTTAATAATAAACAAACACAATGAAATATATGTATTTCGTTATGTTCAGAATAATTTTGGCGAAATTATTGCATACACAAATTTTCACTTGTCTTATATGGCAAGGTGAGCGTTGCTATTTAAGCCAAAATCGCAAGTTTTACCTAATCGGCACGACATAGTGGTACCCCGACTTACGATGGTCCCCAAACACACCCTTTTATGTAAGTTTATTTTTTTAAATGCTTTTGTAAGTGTAATTTTGGGGGTCTAAAAGGACTAGTCTATTTTACATCATTTCTTATGGAGATAAATTCGTTTGGTAATGGCACTTGAACAGCATTCTGGAATGAAAAAGTATCGTAAGTCGGGGTACCACTATATATATATATATATACAGTGGACCCTCGGTTAACGAATACCCCGGAAATCGTGCAATTATGTAAGTATAATTTTGTAAGTTCTTGTGGAAGTGTATTTTTGGGGGTCTGAAATAGACTAACCTACGTGAAATTTTCCTTAAGGGAGTAAATTCGTTCGGTAATGGCATTTAGCAGACTTCAGGAGTGAAGTTTTTACGAAACTCGGGGTCCACTGTTTTATATATGTCGTGCGATTAGGTAAAACTGGTCAATTAGCAAGAACTCATCTAAATTTAAATCCTTTCTAAAATTTTCTCATATACGTTTAAAGATATATTTTTTCATTTATGTTAATGTAAAAATTTATAATTTTGTACCAAGAGAAACTTTGAAAACCTACCTAACCTTATTACAACAAGGCAATTTAATTTAGCCTAACCAACTAAATATATTTTAGATACGTTAACAATAATTTAATAATAAACAAACACAATGAAATATATTTTTCGTTAGTTCAGAATGATTTTTGAAATTATTGCATACACAAATTTTCGCTTGTCTTATATGGCAAGATGAGCGTTGCTATTTAAGCCAAAATAGCAAGTTTTACCTAATCGCGACATATATATATATATATATATATATATATATATATATATATATATATATATATATATATATATATATATATATATATATATATATTCTTTTTTTCTTTCTTTCGGCCGTTTCCCACCGAGGCAGGGTGGCCCAAAAGGAAAAACGAAAGTTTCTCCTTTTACATTTAGTAATATATACGGAGAAGGGTTACTAGCCCCTTGCTCCTGACATTTTAGTCGCCTCTTACGACACGCATGGCTTACGGAGGAAGAATTCTGTTCCACTTTCCCATATACAACAGACAAATCCACAACATAAATTCTAGAATGAGGGGATACTCATTAGAAAGACAACTATAACTACACTACACATACACACACACACACACACACACACACACACACACACACAAACACACACACACACACACACACACACACACACACACACACAGACCAGAGAGAGAGGTGAGGATGATCCAGCAAGACTGGACCTAGTATTCACCTTGAGGATATCACGTATGAAAGGCCCCTTGGAGCTAGTGATCATGTGGTTCTGTGTTTTGATTATATAGTTGAGCTACAAGTGGACAGAGGAGCATTAATAGAATGGGAAAAACGAAACTACAAAAGGGGGGACTACACAGGCATGAGGAACTTCCTACAAGACGTTCAGTGGGAGAGAGAATTGGCAGGAAAACCAGTAAAAGAAATGATGGACTATGTGACAACAAAATGCAAAGGCAGACCAGAACGAGTCCTTGGTTCACCCAAAGGTGTAGGGAGGCAAAACTAAGTGCACTAGAGAATGGAAAAAGTACAGAAGACAAAGGACCCAGGAAAATAAAGAGATTAGCCGAAGAGCCAGAAACGAATATGCACAGGTAAGAAGGAGGCTCAGCAACAATACGAAAATGACATAGCATCAAAAGTCAAGTCTGACCCGAGCTGTTGTACAGCCACATCAGGAGGAAAACAACAGTCAAGGACCAGGTAATCAGGCTGAAAAAGGAAGGTGGGGAGTTCACAAGAAACGACCAAGAGGCTTGCAGATGATGTGAAGTTAATGAGAAGAATTAAATCAGTCGAGGATCAGGAAGGACTACAAAGAGACCCGGACAGGCTACAAGCCTGGTCCAGTAACTGACTCCTTGAATTTAACCCTACCAAATGTAAGTCATGAAGATCGGGGAAGGGCAAAGAAGACCGCAGACAGAGTATAGCATAGGTGGCCAAAGACTGCAAACCTCACTCAAGGAAAAGATCTTGGGATGAATATAATTTATTATTTTTATTAACACATCGGCCGATTCCCACCAAGGCAGGTTGGCCCGAAAAAAACTTTCATCATCATTCACTCCATCACTGTCTTGCCAGAGGGTGCTTTACACTACAGTTATAAAACTGCAACATTAACACCCCTCCTTCAGAATGCAGACACTGTACTTCCCATCTAGAGGACTCAAGTCCGGCCTGCCGGTTTCCCTGAATCCCTTCATAAATGTTACTTTGCTCACACTCCAACAACACATTAAGTATTAAAAACCATTTGTCTACATTCACTCCTATAAAGTACGCTCACGCATGCTTGCTGGAAATCCAAGCCCCTCGCACACAAAACCTGTTTTACCCCCTCCCTCCAACCTTTCCTAGGCAGACCCCTACCCCGCCTTCCCTCCACTACAGATTTATACACTCTCGAAGTCATTCTGTTTCGTTCCATTCTCTCTACATGTCCGAACCACCTCAACAACCCCTCCTCAGCCCTCTGGATAATAGTTTTGGTAATCCCGCACCTCCTCTTAATTTCCAAACTCCGAATTCTCTGCATTATATTCACACCACACATTGACCTCAGACATGACATCTCCACTGCCTCCAGCCTTCTCCTCGTTGCGACATTCATCACCCATGCTTCACACCCATATAATAGTGTTGGTATAACTATACTCTCATACAATCCCCTCTTTACTTCCATGGACAAAATTATTTGTCTCCACAGAGTCCGAAGTACACCACTCATCCTTTTTCCCTCATCAATTATATGATTCACCTCATCCTTCATAGACCCATCTGCTTACATGTCCACTCCTAAATATCTGAATACATTCACCTCCTCCATACTCTCTCCCTCCAATCTGATATCCAATCTTTCATCACCTAATATTTTTGTTATCCTCATAACCTTACTCTTTCCTATATTCACTTTCAATTTCTCTGCAACTTCTCTTCAGAATCTCCCAAAAGCACAGTGTCATCAGCAAAAAGCAACTGTGACAGCTCCCACTTTGTATTTGATTCCTTATCTTTTAACCCCACACCTCTTGCCAAGACCCTCGCATTCACTTCTCTTACAAACCCATCTATAAATATATTGAACAACCACAGTGACATCACACATCCTTGTCTTAGGCCTACTTTTACTGGGAAATAATCTCCCTCTCCTACACACTCTAACTTGAGCCTCACTATCCTCATAAAAGCTCTTTACTGCTTTCAGTAACCTACCTCCTATTCCATACACCTGCAACATCTGCAAATTACGCCCCTATCCACCCTATCATACGCCTTTTCCAAATCCATAAATTGCACAAAAACCTCTCTACCCTTATCTAAATACTGTTCAACTATATGTTTCACTACAAACACTTGGTCTACACATCCCTACTTTTCCTAAAGCCCCCTTGTTCATCTGCTATCCTGCTCTCCGTCTTACTCTTAATTCTTTCAATAATAACTCTACCATACACTTTACCAGGTATACTCAACAGACTTATTCTCCTATAATTTTTGCATTCTCTTTTGTCCCCTTTGCCTTTATACAAAGGAACTATACATGCTTTCTGCCAATCCCTAGGTACCTTACCCTCTTCCATACATTTATTAAATAATAGCACCAACCACTCCAAAATTATATCCCCACCTGCTTTTAACATTTCTATCTTTATCCCATCAATCCCAGCTGCCTTACGCCCTTTCATTCTACCCACTGCCTCACGAACTTCCCCCACACTCACAACTGGCTCTTCCACACTCCTACAAGATGTTATTCCTCCTTGCCCTATACACGAAATCACAGCTTCCCTGTCTTCATCAACATTTAACAACTCAAAATATTCCCTCCATCTTCCCGATACCTCTAACTCTCTATTTAATAACTCTCCTCTCCTATTTTTAAATGACAAATCCATTTGTTCCCTAGGCTTCCTCAACTTATTAATCTCACTCCAAAACTTTTTCTTATTTTCAACAAAATTTGTTGATAACATCTCACCCACTCTCTCATTTGCTCTCTTTTTACATTGCTTCACCACTCTCTTAACCTCTCTTTTTCTCTCCATATACTCTTCCCTCCTTGCATCGCTTCTACTTTGTAAAAACCTCTCATATGCTAACTTTTTCTGCCTTACTACTCTCTTTACATCATCATTCCACCAATCGCTCTTTTTCCCTCCCGCACCCACTCGCCTGTAACCACAAACTTCTGCTGAACACTCTAACACTACATTCTTTATCCTACCCCATACATCTTCGAACCCATTGCCTACACTCTCACTAACCCATCTATCCTCCAATAGTTGTTTATATCTTACCCTTACTGCCTCCTCTTTTAGTTTATAAACCTTCACCTCTCTCTTACTTACTGCTTCTATTTTTCCTTGTATCCCATGTACCTTTTACTCCCACTTTAGCTACAACTAAAAAGTGATCTGATATATCTGTGGCCCCTCTATAAACATGTACATCCTGAAGTCTACTTAACAGTCTTTTATCTACCAATACGTAGTCCAACAAACTACTGTCATTACGCCCTACATCATATCTTGTATACTTATTTATCCTCGTTTTCTTAAAATATGTATTACCTATAACTAAACCCCTTTCTATACAAAGTTCAATTAAAAGGCTCCCATTATCATTTACACCTGGCACCCCAAACTTACCTACCACACCCTCTCTACATGTTTCTCCTACTTTAGCATTTAGGTCCCCTACCACAATTACTCTCTCATTTGGTTCAAAAGTTCCTATACATTCGCTTAACATCTCCCAAAATCTCTCTCTCTCCTCTACACTCCTCTCTCCTCCAGGTGCATACACTCTTATTATGACCCACTTTTCGCATCCGACCCTTATTTTAATCCACATAATCCTTGAATTTACACATTTATATTCCCTCTTCTCCTTCCATAACTGGTCCTTCAACATTATTGCAACCCCTTCCTTAGCTCTAACTCTCTCAGATACTCCTGACTTAATCCCATTTATTTCTCCCCACTGAAACTCACCTACCCCCTTCAGCTTTGTTTCGCTTAGGGCCAGGACATCCAACTTCTTTTCATTCATAACATCAGCAATCATCTCTTTCTTATCATCCGCACTACATCCACATACATTCAAACAACCCAATTTTATAAAGTTTTTCTTCTTCTGTTTTTTAGTAAATGTGTACAGGAGAAGGGGTTACTAGCCCATTGCTCCCGGCATTTTAGTCGCCTCATACGACACGCATGGCTTACGGAGGAAAGATTCTTTTCCACTTCTCCATGGACAATAGAGGAAATAAAGAAGAACAAGAGCTATTAAGAAAAATAAGAAAAACCTAGATGTGTGTATGTATATATATGCATGTGCATGCCTGTGTAGTGTGACCTAAAGTGTAAGTAGAAGTAGCTAGATATACCTGTTATCCAGCGTGTTTATGAGTATAATACCGAGCACATCTCCTGAGGCACACATCAATCAGATAACTGCTGCAGCATACGGGCGGCTGACAAACCTAAGAATAGCGTTCCAATACCTCACTAAGGAATCGCTCAAGACTCTGTACACCATATACGTCATGCCCATACTGGAGTATGCAGCACCAGTTTGGAACCCACACCTGGTCAAGCACGTCAAGAAATTAGAGAAAGTGCAAAGGTTTGCAACAAGACTAGTCCCAGAGCTAAGGGGAGACATGATAACGACAAATAAAATACTGCGAGGAATAGATAAGTTGGACAGAGACAAGATGTTCCAGAGAGGGGACACAGAAACAAGGGGTCACAATTGGAAGTTGAAGACTCATATGAGTCAAAGGGATGTTAGGAAGTATTTCTTCAGTCAAAGAGTTGTCAGGAAGTGGAATAGCCTAGAAAGTGACGTAGTGGAAGCAGGAGGTTTGATAAAGGTCATGGAGCAGGGAGAGAGAGGAACTAGTAGCAATCAGTGAGGAGGCGGGGCCAGGAGCTATGAATCGACCCCTGCAACCACATATAGGCGAGTACATATAGGTGAGTACACACACGCACACGGACATGACGGACATGACGGACGGGGTAGACTCAGAAGTGTCTCTGTTCGCAGATGATGTGAAATTAATGAGGAGAATCACATCAGATGAGGATCAGGCAGGACTTCAAAGAGACCTGGACATGCTGAACACCTGGTCCAGCAACTGGCTTCTCGAATTTAATCCCGCCAAATGCAAAGTCATGAAGATCGGGGAGGGGCAAAGAAGACCGCAGACTAAGTACAGGCTAGGTGGACAAAGACTACAAACCTCGCTAAAGGAGAAAGACCTTGGGGTGAGTATAACACCAAGCACGTCTCCGGAAGCACACATCAACCAGATAACTGCAGCAGCATATGGGAGACTGGCAAACCTAAGATTAGCGTTCCGATACCTTAATAGGGAATCGTTCAAGACACTGTACACCGTGTACGTCAGGCCCATACTAGAGTATGCAGCATCAGTCTGGAACCCACACCTGGTCAAGCACGTCAAGAAATTAGAGAAAGTGCAAAGGTTTGCAACAAGGTTAGTTCCAGAGCTAAGGGGAATGTCCTACAAAGAAAGATTAGAGGAAATCGTCCTGACAACACTGGAGGACAGGAGGGTTAGAGGAGACATGATAACGACATACAAAATACTATGGGGAATCGACATGGTAGATAGCGACAGGATGTTCCAGAGAGGGAACACAGAAACAAGGGGGCACATTTGGAAGTTGAACACTCAGATGAGTCAAAGGGATGTCAGGAAATGGAATAGTCTAGCGAATGGTGTAGTGGAGGCAGGAACCATACATAGCTTTAAGATGAGGTATGAAAAAGCTCATGGAGCAGGGAGAGAAATGACCCAGTAGCGGACAGTGAAGAGGCGGGGCCAGGAGCTGAGTCTCGACCCCTGCAACCACAATTAGATGAGTACAATTAGGTGAGTACACACACACACACACACACACACATAAACAAAGGATGTTCATCATTGTCATATATATGCAAAGAACATTTCCGCACGCTCCACCCTCTCCACCAGCCTCACTATGCCAGCCAGCAGTTTACTCTGACAAACTGTTATTTCCTCTGTCCTTTACCCTACGTGATTCATGTGTTTTAAAGGCTAACTCTTATTTTGGGCTGTGTATATTACGAGACTACCTTATTTCAGATGATATCACGAGACTTCTTTATTTCAGATGATATCACGAGACTTCTTTATTTCAGATGATATCACGAGACTTCTTTATTTCAGATGATATCACGAGACTTCTTTATTTCAGATGATATCACGAGACTTCTTTATTTAAAATATCACTAGGCTACCTAATTTCAGATGAAGGATTGGCAAGGATGTTGTGGTTGGTATAATTAAGTGAAATGTAATGTGCGCAATGCTGACACCACACCATGAACTGAATGATGATGACTGTGGTTCCTTCCTCGGCTCACTTTCCCTTGATGCGAAAAAGGCGAGAAATATGTCACGCCACTTAGATGGGAAATATTTCATGTGCAAGTGAATTCGCTTTGCGCAACAAGTTTCAAGAAATAAATATTAGAATGGTGACCTTTTGGACTGCATGGAAGGTAAACCTGCGTTTTGGACTGCCAAGTGCCGCTGTGTTGACTACATTATATACAAGGCGACACAGCAGCTGCAGCAGCAGCAGCAGCAGCAGCAGCAGCAGCAGCAGCAGCAGCAGCAGTCAGCACCAATCAACAAGTGAAGCCAGGCATGATTCTCTACACACACACACACGGAGCT
>WNWK01042387.1:0-16002 GCA_009830355.1 Cherax destructor | reverse complement strand
GAAAGACCGCTGGGTAATGTTCTCTCAATGGTAAACAACGCTACACTGGCATCTTGCGCAGGCCAGGCGCAGAGCAGGTGGACACGTCTAATACGTTTCGCTAACCGAGTTTTTTTCGCTGATAGCGAAAAAAGCTTTCGGTAACCGATTTTTTCGTTAACTAAACCTTTCGTTAACCGAGGGTCCACTGTATTCAGATATTTGGGAGTGGACATGTCAGCAGATGGGTCTATGAAGGATGAGGTGAATCATAGAATTGATGAGGGGAAAAGGGTGAGTGGTGCACTTAGGAGTCTGTGGAGACAAAGAACTTTGTCCATGGAAGTAAAGAGGGGAATGTATGAGAGTATAGTTATACCAACACTCTTATATGGTTGTGAAGCATGAGTGATGAATGTTGCAACGAGGAGAAGGCTGGAGGCAGTGGAGATGTCATGTCTAAGGTCAATGTGTGGTGTGAATATAATGCAGAGAATTCGGAGTTTGGAAATTAGGAGGAGGTGCGGGATTACCAAAACTATTATCCAGAGGGCTGAGGAGGGGTTGTTGAGGTGGTTCGAACACGTAGAGAGAATGGAACGAAACAGAATGACTGAGTGTATAAATCTGTAGTGGAGGGAAGGCGGGGTAGGGGTCGGCCTAGGAAAGGTTGGAGGGAGGGGATAAAAGAGGTTTTGTGCGCGAGGGGCTTGGATTTCCAGCAAGCATGCGTGAGCGTATTTGATAGGAGTGAGTGGAGACAAATGGTTTTTAATACTTGACGTGCTGTTGGAGTGTGAGCAAAGTAACATTTATGAAGGGATTCAGGGAAACTGGCAGGTCGGACTTGAGTCCTGGAGATGGGAAGCACAGTGTCTGCACTCTGGCAAGACAGTGATGGAGTGAATGATGATGAAAGTTTTTCTTTTTCGGGCCACACTGCCTTGGTGGGAATTGGCCGATGTGTTAATAAAAAAAAAAATAAAGTTATTTAAATCTCCTGCCTTGTTTTTAAGTGTGTCGATGATGAGGAAGATTTCTGTTGGGTTGGTCGGAGATAGGAATAGTGTACAGTGGACCCCCGAGTTTCGTAAAAACTTAACTCCTGAAGTCTGCTCAAGTGCCATTACCGAACGAATTTACTCCCTTAAGGAAAAATTTCACGTAGGTTAGTCTATTTCAGACCCCCAAAAATACACTTCCACAAGAACTTACAAAATTATACTTACATAATTGCACGATTTCCGGGGTATTCGTTAACCGAGGGTCCACTGTATTCAGGTAGGTGCCAGTGAGGTATTCTTTTGATGGGGTGTTTGAGCTTGGGATTCTGCTCGCTAGGTTTTTTCCTATAGTGGAGAAGAAAACATTGAGTCTGCTGTTTCAGTTGGTGGAAGTAAGGGTTCATCTGGTTTTGTTAGTTTGATTGTTCTGTTTTTGGATATCTTTTTAGTTCCTAGAATTTCTGATAAGGTTTTCCAGGTCTTTTTCATATCACCTTTAAAGTTATGTAGAACCCACTAGTAACTGAATTCACAAACACTATGAGCAACTGCTTGCTGCTCCCGACAATAACAAAACATACGAGAATCTCTGAGACCTGTGCCTCTCTATTAGACCATATCTGGACTAACACCATATCCCCATTAAAATCAGGCATAATCACAGACAATACCACTGACCACTACCCAACCTTTCTATAACAAATCCCCGGAAAATTACCACTAGAGACTACTAAAGTTACCTTCAGACTACATAATGAGACAGCTATAAATAACTTTATAACAGCTATGACAAACACTGACTGGCAAACAGAAATAGACAACTTCCCAGACACTGACTTATGTATTAATAATTTTCTTAAAAAGACCCAATACCTCTATAATAAGCACTGCCCTAAAAAAACTAAACAAATCACAGCTAAAAGATTAAATAGTCCCTGGCTAACCCCCAGCATACTCAAATCCATTAATATAAAGCACCTATATGAAAAACAGTACAGAATGGGTCAAATAACAAGAGAACAAACAAAACATTACTCATCAAACCTAACGAGTCTGATAAGAAGGTCAAAAAAATTGTACTATGAGAACAGATTACATAACTTAAAAGGTGATATAAAAAAGACCTGGAAAACCCTATCTGAAATTCTAGGAACTAAAAAGATATCCACAAACAGACCAATCAAGCTAACAAAACCAGATGAACCCCTACTCCCACCTATTGATACAGCAAACAAACTCAATGATTTCTTCTCCACCATAGGAAATAAGATGGCAAGCAAAATCCCAAGTTCAAACACTCCACCTAACGACAATCTCACTGGCACCTATCCGAACACACTATTCCTAGCCCCGACCAACCCAATAAAAGTTTCACTTATAATCAACACATTAAAAAACAAGGCAGGTGACCTAAATAACTTACCACCTTTTATATACAAAAAAGCCTCTCAAGTTCTCTCAACAATTATTGCAACACTCTTTAACAAATCCATCGAATCCTCTACCTTCCCATCAATACTCAAAATAGCGAGGGTCACCCCCATACATAAAGGAGGAGATCAAACAGACCTGAATATCTACAGGCCGATATCTAACTTACCCCTTCTCTCCAAAATCTTTGAAAAATTAATTCATAGACAAATATATTCCTACCTCACCTCCCACAACGTACTCAACCACTGTCAATTTGGATTCAGGCCTAATAAAAATACAAATGATGCCATTATATACATGCTAGAAATAATTTACACCGCTCTTGAGAAAAAAGAAATCCCAGTGGGAATCTTCATTGATTTACGTAAAGCTTTTGATACAGTTGACCATGATCTGTTACACTTAAAATTATCACAATGGTATAAGAGGGCACTCGCTCAACTACCTAAAATCATACCTTAGCAACAGAAACCAATATGTGTACACAAATGGAGCTAGCTCTACCGAGCAAACTATTACAGTAGGTGTCCCACAGGGAAGTGTTCTTGGCCCACTTCTCTTTCTCATTTACATTAACGACCTACCAAATGCATCTCAACTACTCAAACCCATACTATTTGCAGATGACACTACATACGTTATCTCTCACCCAAGCCAAGACATACTAGCCAACACTGTAAATACTGAATTGCAGAAAATATCTACCTGGATGATGACTAACAAACTTACTCTCAATATTGATAAAACCTATTTTATTCAGTTTGGGAACAGAGCTACAAATGTATCACTTAACATAATGATAAACGGGTCCCCTATCACAAAACTCACAGAGGAAAAATTCTTAGGAATCCATCTTGACAGTGGCCTAAAATTTCAAACACATATACAAGAAATTTCCAAGAAAGTATCAAAGACCGTGGGAATACTATCCAAGATATGGTACTATGTTCCACAACCAGCTCTCCTTACCCTATATCACTCACTTATTTACCCCTACCTCACCTATGGAATCTGCGCATGGGGCTCAACATCAATAACTCATCTCAGACCATTAATAACACAACAAAAGGCAGCAGTTAGAATGACAACAAATTCACACTCCAGACAACATATTCCACCAATATTCAAAAACCTAAACTTACTCACCATACAAGACATTCATACTTTTTACTGTGCCTATTACATACATAGAACACTATGCAAATATTAACCCACCACTCAAACTTCTCCTTACCAATTTTAACAGGACACATGACCATAACACTAGACACAGAGCACTCCTCGATGTTCCCTGTGTCCATCTAACACTACGTAAAAACTCAATGCATATAAAAGGCATGAAAATTTGGAATTCATTACCTGTGATTGCCAAAGAAACCCTGCCTGTACCCCAATTCAAAATGATGCTAAAAAAACACTTTCTCACCCAAACCTAAATGCACAATATCAAACATTCCCAACAAAGTAAAATAATCACTTAAATGTAAAAACCTGATTAATCACTTAATTGTAAAAACCTGTTATGAATAATACATACATACTAACTGTTTCTATAACATTTACATTATAATGACCACATACACTGTAATTGCAATGCAACTAATTGTTTTAAATTGTTATCTCACTCAATTAATTGCATTGTTACTATTAATAAATTATTATGTTCAACTTATATTCAAATTTTACAACTTAGATACACAATTATACTTATTTTATAAATTATCGACCATAATTTTTTACCATGTAGTCTACTATTAATTAATCTTAAGAATGCCCGCAATGCACAGCATATTAGGGGCTTTTGGCATGTACACCTCATTTATACCTATGTATCATTGTATCATGTCTACCTAAGTATGTATCATTGTACCATGTCTAAATAAACTATTATTATTATTATTATTAAAAAAAAATATTTTTTGTTGATATTTTTGTATTTGCATTAATTCTTATGGGAAATATTATTTCGCTTTTAGGCCATTTCAACTTTTAGGCTGAGCTTTTGGAACGGATTACGGCCGATAAGCGAGGGTCCACTGTATCTCGGTTTTCTTCGTAATTCCTAGACTTGAATGCTTAAACTTTTTCTTGCCTGGTAGATTTAACAAATGGCAATGAAAATACAGTGGTACCTCGGTTTACGATGGTCCCGAAACTCGCCCTTTTATGTAAGTTTATTTTTTTAAATGCTTTTGTAAGTGTATTTTTGGGGGTCTAAAAGGACTAGTCTATTTTACATTATTCCTTATGGGGATAAATTCGTTTGCTAATGGCACTTGAACAGCATTCTGGAATGAAAAAATATCGTAAACCGAGGTACCACTGTATGTACAATGTATGTAAATAAACACAGTGAGGTTCCTAAGTATCGTTGTCCTACACGCATATGAACCCAACTGAGAACTGGGAGGGTGGTAGGGGGATGGCAGTTGGTCTCCCCCATTGACTCAATGGTGTAAACCACCGCGGGCAACTGGACAACCGCGTGCTCAAATTTTTTCCCCTCCATCAAATCGTGTTAAATTAATTTTACGATGTTACATAAAATTGTGCCGCAATTCTTCAATCGTGCTATACCCGAATCGTGTCAAATAAACTCATGCTAAATGATGGTCTACTGTATTATTATTATTATACATATTATATATTATTATTATTATTATTATTATTATTATTATTATTATTATTATTATTATTATTATTATTATTACAGTGGACCCCCGAGTTTCGTAAAAACTTCACTCCTGAAGTCTGCTCAAGTGCCATTACCGAACGAATTTACCCCTACTCACCTAAATGATCATGCTATAAACTACTTTGAAAAATGCTCATTGTTACTTTCCTATACGATAATCTCAATTTTTAATAATATGTTACTATTATGTTACCCCCTACTCATATTATAAGTTAATGTCAAAAATGCTCAATGTTATTTTCCTTAAGATAATCTCAATTCCATATTATCATTCAAGAATCTTAACACCTGTAACAATCTAAGATCTAATATCATTATATAATAATTTAAACAGTAAAATTTCATCATATTGTAATTTTGAAAATAATTTTTAACTAGAATAAACTCAATAAATTTCTCTAATATTAAGTACCTAGTTTTTAAGGACTAGAATAAGCTGCCCCTAATGCCATGGCATGTCAGTGGCTCTCCTTGCACTCAATTTACATTGTAACTTCCAATACCCATGTAACCTGCAATGAAATAAAATTTGTTTGTTTGTTTGTTTGTTTGTTTAAGAAAAAATGTCACGTAGGTTAGTCTATTTCAGACCCCCAAAAATACTTTTCCACAAGCACGTACAATATTATACTTACATAAATGTACGATTTCCGGGGTTTACGAAACTCGGGGTCCATTGTATTATTATATTATACAGTGGACCCCCGAGTTTCGTAAAAACTTCACTCCTGAAGTCTGCTCAAGTGCCATTACCAAACGAATTTACTCCCTTAAGGAAAAATTTCACGTAGGTTAGTCTATTTCAGACCCCCAAAAATACACTTCCACAAGAACTTACAAAATTATACTTACATAATTGCACGATTTCCGGGGTATTCGTTAACCGAGGGTCCACTGTACTATTATTATATGTATTATTATTATTATTATTATTATTATTATAGAGTGGACCCTCGCTATTCGAACACTCAGAAACTCACCCTCATTCCAGAATGCTGTTCAAGTGCTGTTACCAAACAAATTTATTCCCATAAGGAATGATGTAAATTAGATTAGTCCATTTCAGACCCCCAAAAATACACTTATAAAAGCACTTACAATAATAAACTTACATAAAAGGGTGAGTTTTGGAGTGTTTGAATAGCGAGGGTCCACTGTACTATTATTATATGTATTATTATTATTATTACAATATAAATACAGTGGACCCCCGAGTTTCGGTCACCTCAGAAATCGAACAATTATGTAAGTGTAATATTGTAAGGGTATTTTTGGGGGTCTGAAATGGACTAACCTACTTGACATTATTCCTTAAGGGAGTAAATTCGTTCGGAAATGGCACTTGAGCAGCCTTCTGGAATGAATTATGACCGAAACTCGCGGGTCCACTGTAATTTGGAATTGTTATTCACACAAAAAATAGAAGATTTACTGTTATGCAGACTACTGCATTACTGTAATAATTGTATTAGTAACCCATTCATGACTGCATATTGGAATGGAGGTGATGTCATTTGTTTGCTCTTGAACATCACCAAAGAATCAAACATTTCTGCTACTTTGAGCTCAATTTCAAGGTACTTTTCGTCATGAAACCAATCAAAATCATATCTATTTCTGTAATATATCTTCCATTCTATCAAATGAGACCAAAAAAACGAGAATACAACCATAAAAACCATACGAAAATACCGCTTAGGTGAGGCTAATGGCTTAGAAGTGAACTCCGCTATTTATGGTCCGATTTCTTTCATTTTTTGGTGTACATGAAGAAACATCTTTCCATCATACATTGCCCAAGTTTCAATAAGATAGTCCAACAAACAACTGAGATCCAGTTCCCTAGATCAAGAGCAAGAGCCCCTCACCAGCATCAAGGAACCTCCCTTGAGGCTCACTTGCATCTGGAAATTTCGCTCGCATCTGGAAGCAAAAAAATTAACCAAGCAACTGTTCGTATCTGGAAAAACTTGCATGTGGATGCACTCGTAAGTGGACGTTCCACTGTATACATACTAGTCAGATAGCCCGTCGTATGTCCAAATCATCGGTAATCGAGTATGCCACTAAGTGAGGAGAGGCTGTATACATAAAATATGAAATAACTTTAAAACACTTGAAATTCTGCAATGTTTCCAGACATAATGAAGAAATGTGCTCATGGAGAATGTAAACAAACCAAGTGGCATGCAGTGACCGTATGAAAAAGTCACGTGGAGGGGGAGCCGCGTATAGCAAGTTTTGGTCATAATTTGAAATGTCCGTATTAGCGGAACGCCATAAAGCAGGTCCCCGAACAAATACATGTAGGAAAAGTACAAATAGTAAGAAGAAAGGTAAAAGTCCATACCATTCACCACCACCTGCATCACCATCAAAATATGATGTGAAATGTATCAACTGTGGTAAATGTGATCACTATAAGTCAGAGCGTATGAAATCTCAAGTCTAAACCTCATGACTAGAGTAGCTCCAGTAATCAGCACCGAAACTCATACTGCATGTACCACAGATCTTCAGGACAAACCTCAGATGAGTGAAGTGCATAACAATTAAAATGCTTTCAAATAAGCTGATGTAGGTAACAGCTCTTAGCTTGTCAATAAAGTTAGGAATCCTTAACTTATCAATAAAGTTAGGGATCCTTAACCTAACCTTGTCAAACCCTGTGTAAAAAAAAAAAGACTTGTCAAGTTATCCACCATTACAAGCAGGTGTTTATTACCCTTCTCTGAGGTCAAGAAGTTCGTCAACAGGTCAACAGATGTTCTTTCCCAGGGCTCCTTTTGTAATGGGATACTTGAGAACGGGATTAGGACTGGAAATGGTATCTGTGTTCCAGACACCCAAAAATATTCACAAAAAATTCATTTTGTAAAGATTAACTATACTTTTACATATACAAAACAAATATAAATAAATATATAAAGCAATAAATTTATAATTAAACATTTAAAATAAGATTTACTTACCTTTATTGAAGAGAGTTGCTGGCATCTGGAAGATGAGGAGGAGGACAGGGGGAGGGGTTAGTGTTTGGAAGGGAAATCTCCCTCCATAAGGACTTCAGGTAACAAGTCCTTATCTGGGGTTACTTCCCTTCTTTTTCTTTTAATGTCACTAGGACCAGCTTGAGAGTCACTAGACCCCTGTCTAGAAAAGTAACTGTCCAGAGTGCTCTGTTTCTGGCGCCTCTAACATTTTCCTGAAGTGCAACATGGCTCTGTCACTGAACTGGTTGCAGAGATGGCTTATTTCAGCTTGCTCAGGGTGGTGTTTTTCAACAAATGTCTGCAACTTAGTCCACATAGAACACATTTCCTTAATCTCTGAAGAAGTTACTACCTCACCCTGTCCATCCTCCTCCTCTGAATCAATTTCCTTAAATGTCGTCTGATGATGTTCCTGATGAAGCTCTTTCAGCTCTTCAGTGGTTAGGCCTACCCTGTGCTCCACCACCAACTCTTCCACATCCTCACCACTCACCTCCAACCCCCCAGGCTGTTCCCCAATGCTACAATATCTTCCACAACAGGCACAGGGTCGTCAGGGTCAGGGTCAGGGTCAGCCTCAAATCCTTCAAAATCCCTCTTTTCAACACAATCCGGCCAGTGGTCTCCAAGCAGAGTTCAAAGTCCTGGAAGTCACTCCCTCCCAAGCCTTACCTATAATGCCTATGCAATGGTGGATATTGAAGTGATCTTTCCAGAACTCTCTTAGGGTCAATGTCTGAGGTCACTTCAAAGCACTTCTGAAACACTGCTTTGGTGTACAGTTTCTTGAAGTTAGAAATGACCTGCTGGTCCATGGGCTGGATGAGAGGAGTGGTGTTAGGATGCAAGAACTTCACTGTGATGAAACTGAAGTTGTCAGACAAATAGTCTTTCAAGTTGTGAGGATGAGCAGGAGCATTGTCCAGTAGCAGGAGGCACTTGAGTGGCAATTTCTTTTCCAGGAGGTATTTCTTCACACTGGGGCCAAACACTCCAGTGAGCCATTCCAGGAAAACTGCCGTTGTGACCCATACCTTGGTGTTAGCCTTCCAAAATTCACTCACATCACCACTGGTTCCAGGCATTGTCTTGACAAGATCTGCATGCAACTGCCTTGCCTTTTCACAAATTATCGCCGTGGAAATACTATCACCCGCTATCTGTTTTTCATTGATCCACACCCCCAACAACTTCTCAACCTCATCCACTGTTTGTGATCTATTTTTCGTTAACATATCAACACCTTTTGCAACATTAGCTTCATTGATTTCTTTTCTCTTTGCCAGGGTAGAGGTGATAGTAAATTGGTTTTTGTTGTACATCCTGGCAAGCTCACTCACACGTACGCCACTCTCATATTTTTCTACAATCTCCTTCTTCACTTCAATGGTGTTCCTCACTTTCTTTACCACAGGGGTGGCACTAGGAAGCTTCTTTGGACCCATGGTGACTTATTTCACAGTGACAATCACTAAACCAGCAATAAACACAATAAATTTATTGTGAAATGTTTGAAAGAGCACGCTGGGTAATGTTCTCTCAATGGTAAACAACGTTAGACTGGCATCATGCGTGGCAAGGCACACAAGCACGGGCAGGCGGACAGGTCTGGTACGGACCGATAGTCGAGGGAATGACCGATAGATGAGGGAAACCTTGACCGAAAAAAGCCATCGAAACTCGAAATCACCGAGTCGGACCGACCGAAAGTCGAGGGACCACTGTAATCCCTTGTTTTTTGTGCTTGCGACTGCTATATAAGCCACCATGGGGCCAAAGAAAGTTCAGAGTGCCAGCCCTTTGATAAAGAAGGCGAGAAACAAGATAGAATTCTTCAGTGATTCAGTGATTCTATGATATGTATGATACTAAAGCAGCAGGAGTCGATAAAGGCTATAGCGCCACCCAGCGATAAAGTGTAGCAAATAAGTTAAGCGATAGAAAAAGGATGACACGAAACTAACTCCTCCAATGTTGTTGGAGGTTTATAGGGCCACTGACAACATACGTCACCCTGCGCTATCTTCCACCACCCTAAACCTCTGCCAGCATCTCCTCCAAGGTAAGTGTGTAATATAGTATACATACAATAACCACTTTATTTCTTTACATTCTCTATTATGTTTTTATACAATATTACTTATTTATAAGTTACATACATTGTTTCAATGTTTTCCTTATGAAACTGTGATGTAGTGCAGTTAGCCTCACAACCACTCCATTTTCTGTTATAATAATGGGAAGATATGTAGTCACAGCAGGAGAGAGAATGGCAGCTGCCACAGCCACCACTAATCATATGTGTAATGACATATTTTATTCATTCTAGAGTGTATATCATGTTTCTATGTTATTAACATTGTTTATTATGTCATATTAGATGAATTGTGATAGATAAATAAGCCAGAGAGTTGATAATAGCGTCATATTCAAGTATTTTGTCCTGTCTCCAAACAATAAACTCTCCTCCCTCTCCCCTCCTCGCTGTCTTCCATACGCCAACAAGACTCCTCAATAAAGGTAAAAGTGATTTAAATGTTCATTTATCCATTTCATTAGCCATTTATATTTATTTCTCATTGTTTTCTGTATGTAAAACTATAGTTATTCTCTATAAAATGTATTTTTGGTTAATTTTGGGTGTCTGAAACGGATTAATTGGATTTACATTATTTCTTATAGGAAATATTACTTTGGTTTTCGTACGTTTCGAATTTAGACCGACCTTCTGGAATGGATTTAGTACGAAATCCGGGGTTCCACTGTAATACGTATGATAGGGTGTGTAAAAGAAGAAAATTGAAAGTGAATATAGGAAAGAGTAAGGTGATGAGGATAACAAAAAGAATAGGTGACGAAAGATTGGATATCAGATTGGAGGGAGAGAGTATGGAGGAGGTGAATGTATTCAGATATTTGGGAGTGGACATGGCAGCAGATGGGTCTATGAAGGATGAGGTGAATCATAGAATTGATAAGGGGAAAAGGGTGAGTGGAGCACTTCGGAGTCTGTGGAGACAAAGAACTTTGTCCATGGAAGTAAAGAGGGGAATGTATGAGAGTATAGTTATACCAACACTCTTATATGGGTGTGAAGCATGGGTGATGAATGTTGCAATGAGGAGAAGGCTGGAGGCAGTGGAGATGCCATGTCTGAGGTCAATGTGTGGTGTGAATATAATACAGAGAATTCGGAGTTTGGAAATTAGGAGGAGGTGCGGGATTACCAAAACTATTATCCAGAGAGCTGAGGAGGGGTTGTTGAGGTGGTTCGGACATGTAGAGAGAATGGAACGAGACAGAATGACTTCGAGAGTGTATAAATCTGTAGTGGAAGGAAGGCGGGGTAGGGGTCGGCCTAGGAAAGGTTGGAGGGAGGGGGTAAAGGAGGTTTTGTGTGCGAGGGGCTTGGACTTCCAGCAAGCATGTGTGAGCGTATTTGATAGGAGTGAATGGAGACAAATGGTTTTTAATACTTGACGTGCTGTTGGAGTGTGAGCAAAGTAACATTTATGAAGGGATTCAGGGAAACCGGCAGGCCGGACTTGAGTCCTGAAGATGGGAAGTACAGTGTCTGCACTCTGAAGGAGGGGTGTTAATGTTGCAGTTTTATAACTGTAGTGTAAAGCACCCCTCTGGCAAGACAGTGATGGAGTGAATGATGAAAGTTTTTCTTTTTCGGGCCACCCTGCCTTGGTGGGAATCGGCCGATGTGTTAATAAAATAAAAAATAAATAATAATTTAATAATTATAATACTATAACAAGCGAACCTCACAAACACTCCATTTTCTCTTATAATAACACCTCAGAAGGGAAAGCATGGGAAGATGTTTTCAGAGCGGGAGCGAGAATGGCCACCACCACTTGTTACATGACATATTTTATTCATTCTAGAGTATATATCAGGTTCCTATATTATTTATATTGTTTATTAGGTCTTATTAGATGAAATGTGATAGATAAATAAGCTGCAGAGTTTATATTAGCATTATATTGAAGTGTATTTTATCCTGCCTCCTGAGAGCAGGAATTCCTCTGGAACAGATTAATGGCATTTCAATTAATTTAAATGAGTAAAATTGACTCAGCATACAAGCAGATCGGGTTATGAGCTAGGTCACGGAACAGATTAAACTCGTAAGCAGAGGTTAAACTGTACCTTTGACTCTCCATCTAATAACTCTCCTCTCTCTTATCTTCAACTATCAAATCCATTTGTTCCCTAGGCTTTCTCAACGTATTAATCTCACTCTAAAACTTTTTCTTATTCTCAACAAAATTTGTTGATAGCATTCATGCACTCTTTCATTTGCTTTCCTTTTACATTCCACCACCACTCTCTATTAACCTCTCTTTATCTCTCCATATTCTCCTCCCTCCTTGTATTAAGCGTATATTTAATACATTTCACTCAAGCTTTGAGTTTTTCCACTCTGAGTGAAATATAATCTGAAATAAAGGCATGCTCTACATTGTCTTTAAACTAGTCCAACAATATTTTGTACTCTGCATAACATAGATTACAGACAATAAACAAAACATACCCGTCTCATCAAAGCAGAAGCGTGTCCAGTCACCAAAAGTGAAATCGACTCTTTCTCCATGCCTAGCAATAATAATTTTGCGAGGCCCATCAATAGGAAATTTGTGGAGAGACCCTTCCATTTTTGGCTTCTTAACCTGAAATACATTTTTCCATGAGAAAGAAGCATAGGTAAGAAAAAAAAACACAGTCACAGATGGCATACACCTCTTAACGTAATGGGACTAAGTTGGCATAACTGGTCCCATGCTGCAATATCTGCAGGGATCAGAACCCCTGCTCTAATTATTATTATTATTATGGGGAAGCACTAAACACATAGGGATTATACAGCTCCCCTGCTCTCAAACTTGCTATCAGGGTCGAAGATTAAAAAAAAATTAATCAGTATATTTTTGTAAGTGTAATAAAACAAAAGCAATAAATTTTCCCATAAGTACTTTCCAAGATATAGAGGGGTCAAGTTGAGATTAACCCTTTTGCGGTTTTGGTCGTACTAGTACGTTTTACGCCCTGGGGTTATTGACGTACTAGTACGCCTAAATTCTAGCGCCCTCAAATCAAGCAGAAACAGACTGTTAGGCCTAGATGTGATTGAATGGGTCTGTGCGGTCAGTGTGCGCAGTATAAAAAAATTCCTGCACCACACAGTGCATAATGAGGAAAAAAAAACTCTGACCATGTTTTTGGTTTAAAACAGCAACTTTGCAGTCTATTTTCGTATGGTATTTATGTTTGTATTCTCATTTTCTTAGTCTCATCTTATAGAATAGATGATATATTACAGAAACAGAGATAATTTTGACTGGTTTCACGATGACAAGTACCTTGAAACTGAGCGCAAAATAGCGAAAATGTTCGATTTTGGCCGATGTTCAAGAGTAAACAAATAACAGCATGCGTCCAATACACATCAACTGGAGAGTCTAATATTCTTGCACAAGTGCGCTGATATTATTTATACCATTTTTACAATGATGCAGTTGTATACATAACAGTAAATCTTCTATTTTTTGTGAGAATAAAAATTCAAAATGGAAAGCAAAAGTAATGTAAGAGGGGCCTGGAGACGTGACTAATGAACAGAGATGTTATTTTAGTGCCAGGAATGTCTGCCTTGTTTATTATGGACCCTATTTTGAAATTGGCATCGTTTGAAATTTGTGTGAAATTGGCCAAATTGTCATTTTCTGACCACTATTTTGGGTAGTTGAAATTGGTAAATAGGCAGTTTCTTGTACTCAATCGATAGAAGAAATGGAGTTCTAGCGAAATAGCTATAATTTTAGTAGACTGAAACATTGGAATTTGCCGAAAATAGGGCTCAAAGTGGGCGAAATCGCCGATGCGTAAATGTCATGGATACCGCTAACTTCGCGAAAGCATAATTCCGTTAGTTTTCGATCAAATTTCATAATTTTTGTGGCGTTATGATCGGAAAAAGATTCTCTATCATTTCATAATAAAAAAAATATTTTTTTTTTAAATTCGTGGACCCTGAGAACGAGTTTCAGAGAGACCCCTTGGACCCCCAAAGGGTTAAGTGACTGGCTGATGGTAACATCGGTGACTGCCGTGCAAGTTCTTCTGCCAGGGTACTTCCCCACACAAACCAGCCAGGGTACTTCCCCACACCAAGCTCAAACAAATATCTTATTTTAGGCTAAATGTTTTATTTTAGGTTAATATAAACATTTCCATGGGGAAGTGGAACAGAATTCTTCCTCCGTAAGCCATGCGTGTCGTAAGAGGCGACTAAAATGCCGGGAGCAAGGGGCTTGTAACACCTTCTCCTGTATATATTACTAAATGTAAAAGGAGAAACTTTCGTTTTCCCTTTTCGGCCACCCCGCTTCGGTGGGAAACGACCGACGTGTTGAATGAAAGATAAACATTTTCATTACTCCATCTATGATATTTTCTTCAAAATTATATAAGAAACACGTTACATATCATATAGCATATAAACATTGATACAATGTTTATATGCTATCGAGTGGTGAGTCGGGTGGAGAGTAAACATTTTATTTTCTCTGCAGCGTTAGAGAAAACTGTGAATCTGGCATCTGGTGCAGTAACCGCCCTTCATACGCGATTGTTTACAATTCTCGGACTGAATTATTCATTACTTCTCCCTTTGTTTATGATGGTATCTAAAGGACGTTATTAGAAACTATTAAACTCAGTGAACATGGTAATAATATGGCTGTGTAGTGTAATAATATGGCTGTGTAGTGTAATAATATGGCTGTGTAGTGTAATAATATGGCTGTGTAGTGTAATAATATGGCTGTGTAGTGAAGCCCCGGGTGGGTGGCTACATACGTGTACCTACGTCTACAGGCTACCTACACTGAATTCCTACAAATAAATACTACACATCTCTCTCCCAACATTAAGACTACAAATATTTTAAAGTAAGTAATGAATGTACAGTAGGGCCCCGCTTTTCGGTGTTTCGCCTTACAGCGTTCCGTTAATACGGCGAGTTCAAATTATGACCAAAACTTTTGTATACGGCAAGCTGTCTTTCAAATACGGCGCACGCCACCCGATTTGTTTACATTTTCTGTGAGCACATCTCTATTATGTAATAATCACTCTTGGGCACATTAAATGTCCTATTTTACATCAATACAGACATTTTCATTAATCCATCTATGATATTTTCTTCAAAATTATATAAGAAACACGTTACATAGCATATAAACATGCTGTTTATTTGCTATGGAGGTGTGGTAGCTGGGCAGAGGGAAAACATTACGTCACTCCCCTTAATACATAATGCTTTTGTGTACAATTCTCGGCATGAATTATTCATTAGTTCTCCCTTTGTTTATGATGGCATCTAAAGGTATTTGATGAAACGATTAAACTCAGTGAACATGGTATGTCGATGGTACAGTGGTACCTCGACTTACGATATTAATCCGTCAGAGAGGGCATATCTTAAGACGAAACAATCGTAACACGAATCAATTTTCCCCATAAGAAATAATGGAAATAAATTTAATCCGTCCAAGACTTCCAAAAGTAGTTAAATAAAATATTTTTTAGAACTTTTGGACATTAAATAATAAATAATTTAATAAAGAATACATAAATATACATGCAAATATTGTACAATAACATGTCACTTACATTTATTGAAGAGTTGTTGATGTGTGGAGGACGGAGGAGGGGAGAAGGTGGAGTAGTATGCTAGTGTTTGGAAGGGGAATCCCTTCCATTAACACTGCAGGTACCAAGTCCTTTTCTGGGGTTACTTCCTTTTCTTTGAATGCCACTAGGACCAGCTTGAGTCACTAGACCTCTTTCTAACAACAAATTTGTCCAGGAGCTCTGTGTCTGG